>OZ029915.1:7717787-7800287 GCA_964023275.1 Norana najaformis
CTCAAAACACTAATGCACACTGATTGTCTAAATACACTAATGCACACTTACTTTGCTAAAAATATTAATGCACACTTACTTTTCCTAAAAACAGTAATTCACACTGACCTTAAGGACATCAAGCAATATCACAGTTCTGTTTCGATTGCTCTGAGGTCGGAGAAGAATTTCCTTGTATTGGCGCAATATAATTTTTCTTAAATTCACACTAAACTACGTCACAGTGACGCACACAATGAGAATAGCATTAACACAGCCACACCAGTACAAAGACTCCAACGCTTTGTAGCACATGGTCTGCCTTTAAGAACCCGTAGTTACAGAGGCGCCAGATAAATTATTGTCTGCGTCAATGCGTGGCAGTGATTATAGTTTGTTTCCCTTCCTCGACACATGTCCGATTTTCCAAGGCCACATTCCTACTAGCACATTCATCCCGAGCACTACTCTCGTTCTTAGTGCTACTAAGTGCTATTACTAAAGACATAAGTGCATCCTGTGATGCTATAGAAGAAGTGTTACGTGGCGCTGTGCTATAGCGTAAGTAAGTAAGTGAGTAAGTAAGTGAGTAAGTAAGAAAGTAAGTATGTATGTGTGTATGTATAAATATGTAAGTAAGCCACCTGCTGTGGTGCACTGTAAAAAGCCTTGAGTTCTAGAATTCTCAATATCACTTATGAAAGTCGGCTGCAATCGGTGTTATACATCTTTACATCTCTAGGAATTTGAAGAAAGGTCACCCATCGTGGGTGAGTAGCCTATAGCACTGGAGCAAAATTGAGCCTATATAATTATGTATATATCTACACATATTTGTGCGTATATATATATATATATATATATATATATAGAATAGCTCAAAACTTTGTGCATCATTTGACTCTACATGTGATCGAGTGTTTGGTTTCAACATGGAACAACTGGAACATATCGATAACATAACTCGTGATTGCTGTGCGGTTCCTGCTGATGATACGTTTGCGACTATGGCATGTTTGTGCAAATACTTATTTTCCTTTTCAAATTCTCCTCTTCCTCCTTCTTGTCTTTCTTTTTCTCTTTCTTCGCCATGAAGTTTCTTCCGCTTCTCCTACTTGTGCTTTATCATCTTCATCATCATCATCATCATCATCCGCATCATCATCGTTATCATTATCATCATCATCGTCGTCGTTGTCGTCGTTATTGTCACCTTCGTCATCACCATCATGTATCATCGCCATTATCATCATCGTCGTCATCATTGTCATCAGCTGTTTCTTTTTTTCTACTACTACTTCTTGTTCTTCTTGTTCTTTCTTCTTTTCTTCAGCGTAGTTATCGTCATAAATAGAATTGTAATTAGTAACTTCTAATGCGTCGGTGTCTAATGCACAAGGCATCAACTGATGACGCACCAAAGCCAAGTCGTAATCAGGTCAATATCCAGAAGGTCAGTCCACAAGACAGAGAGACAGCCTACGGTGGATAAGAAATTTGTAAAAGACAAGTCTTATGTTGAGAAACGATAGAAGCAACTGAGTAGAACGAAGAAACACAGGGAAGGAGTTTCAAAATTTAGATCCAGCAACCGATAAAGCAATTAACCAAGGACAGTTTAATATTAGGTATGACCAGAGAAAGACAATCGTCATTGTATACAAGATGACTTTGTATACATGACGACCTTGTATACAATAATGACCTTGTATACAATAATGACCTTGTATACAATAATGACCTTGTGTACAATAATGACCTTGTATACAATAATGACCTTGTATACAATGATGACAAGTCTGGGGGAGAGGACTGATTTTAAGTGTTGTGGTTGGCCAGAGTTCAATGTTTTATAGTCTATAAGCTCCAATTTTAAATAAACCCTTTGCTGAACAGGAACCCAATGTAAAGATTTAAGCACAGGGATTATCTGCTCATATTTTGACGTGTTTGTTATGACTCTAGCGAAACAGTTCTGAACTCTTTGAAGTTTCTGTATGTTTGACTTTGTGATACCAACAAGAAGCGAGTTACAGTAGTCAAGGCGACAAGGAGACCAATGCGTTTGCCACGGATATTCTGGAAGATATGGAGACGTAACGTCTAATTCCGTGTATACATGTATGACGACTTACAAATACCACTCACATATTCAGTGATTGACAGTAAAATTAAAATCAACACCCAAGTTACGAGAGCATCAATCAACTCAACAAGCGAGTCACACAGTTTTAAGGATTTAAGCCACTGAAACTTCTTAAGTTGTTGTGGTGTCCTCGGTAGTAGAAATTCAGTCTTCGACGGGTTAAGGAGGAGTTTATTAGCTGCTACCCAAGACCACCTCCTCAAGGGCAGCGGACAACAGGTGCACAGACGAGTGACAAGACAACCTGCTAAATGAAAAAGTTCTTGTTTTGGTATAATAAAATTATGTTTTTTTCAACAAGTTCACATTTCCATCTTAAAGGTTTTTATTTGAATCTTAGATATTATTTGGAGCTCAGATGTTTCTTATTTTAGTCTAATAATGGTCCTATTTTTAGTCTACACGACGGCCTAGTTACCGAAATACTTTGAATGGTCAAGCTATTAAAGCTGTACGTGCCTATCTCGGTTTCATTGGGGCAATCCATGGCAGACTGCGTGTTGTATTTCTCGAAGGCATTGCCCTCAGCCCGAGGAAGGTCGCGCATACCTTGTTTATTGTGGTCCAAGATATGATCTTTGCCTGGAAAATTTTCTAATTAACGGATGTTTTTCTAAACGGCAGGAAATCCTCCGAGAGGGCAAAGGTCACCCTTCTACCTAAAATTGTCAGCCAGATAAAACCTACCGCGCGAAACAAACTCTTTAACTCGCGTGGAAATGGCAATGGTATCGCATCGACTAGCAACGCATTATAGAATACAATATATTATATTACATTATATATTATACATTATACAATACATTACAATACAATACAATGCATTGCAATGACTAGCATCGCATTATAATACAATAAATATAATACAGATTGCATTGTGTAGCATTGAATCTCATTGTATTACTTCCTGTTAAATGGCATAACATTCGACTACATTTTACTACGCTACAATACTCTACAGTATTCTATACTACACTGTAATTAACACTACAACTCTTCCTTACGCGATACAGCGTGCGGAACTACAATACACTGCACTCTAAGGTTGCAGAAAAGTGATGGCTATAGGCAGATGTTGCACTGTTTGGAATCGTGCAAAGCAATGCCAAACGCAGTCTGGCTTCAGGCAGATGTTGCACTGTTTTGGAATCGTGCAAAGCAATGCCAAAGGCAGTCTGGCTTTAAGAAGGGCCATTCAACAGAAACTTTTCTGCTGCGGCTTTCTTGCAGGACGTGCGGCACGAGGTCTAGCGGTAAAGCGTTTGGTCAATGATCATGCGGTTGCTGGTTCGATTCCGTGTAAAGATCCTGGGCAAGTTGTTTGCGCACACCGTGCCTCTGTCACCAAGCAGTATACTTTGGTACCGGTAGAAGCTGGGAAGTAACCGGAAAGTCCTGCGATGCACTGGCCCCGTGTCCAGGACCTTTGGATTCATTCACTGCCGGCTGAAGGGCTAAGAAAAGGGGACGAGCGCCTCCCGTACGTCTCACTTGTGGGATGTGGGATACTTTACTTACTTTACTTTACTGACGCAGAAAACGGGATGTAAGGGTAGAGTTCGCCATCTTGCTGACCTTCTCTCCTCTACCCCTTCCTATTCCCTAAGCGCTTGAAGACCGTATTGTTCCCCAGTTCTGGGATGGGCCGGGCGCCTCTGACGAGGCTACCTTGAAGCGGCGCTTTACAAATTTACGATTACGATTACGACCCCTCTCAGAACCGCCTGTGGAATTGTCGGTCAACCCTTGAATGGCTTTGTTCGTGGACGAACTATGATGGTGGCATATGATTCAGACACATCGGCATGAGCACCAATTCCATTCGGTGCCCCACAGGGCTCGGTTCTTGGGCTGCTTCTACACATTCTCTAAACTATTCTGTATGCTATGGTACTCTGTACTAAAACTAAAAATTCCATTAAGTTACATTACATTACAAGATTCAAGGTCGACAGATCTTTGGCAGCGGAGGGGCACTGGCAGGGGTGGATTTAGATTTCCCTTCTACTTGGCCCCTCAAACTTTAAATCCTAGATATGTCGCTATTTGGAGCTATCGTCTTCTTAATGCTTTGTTAAATCTAAACTAATCTGATATGATCTAATCTAATCTAATGATTTATGTAGCGCCGTTATCATAAACATGGGCAACAACTGTAGTCAAAAGTGATAATCCGTTGGAGAAGCCATGTCGAAATAACTTAGATAGGTTAAATAAATAAATAGGTTAAATAAATAAATAAGTTAGACCAGGGAAGCCCGTATTATCATCGCCTCTGCTTGGCTTTGGTAGTAAACTGGACGCTCATACGGACCTTCGTGAAACGGGAAATCGCTTTGGGTAATCTGAAGATATCGTTAAACTGAAGAGAAGGTTCGTTTTAATTGCGCTGAGATTACGAGTCGACCCATAAGCTGCAAGTTTATGACTTGCTCCCTTAGACTATAAGCAATTTGAAGGTGACGTTAATCTAAAAGGATAGATTCCCTGATTGCTATCCAAAGACATAGCACTTCCATCTTTTCCTTCACTAGTCAAACCGGCCCAAGCTTTGACCTTCTCACGTCGTGGTCCAGTTTAGCCAATCTGGATCATAAAACTTCCTCTCGTGCTCGTTGAATCTGTTCTCTCGGCTTATGGCATTGTTTCACCTAGGATAATAAGCCCACCAACCGCGTTGTATTAATTATTATTATTAATCAGATATCTATATCGCGCTAATTTTTGAATTTACCCGGTAAAAGATAAGTTTTCGTTTGTTTGCGAAATAGGAGACAGAGAAGGGCCCTAAGAGCTGGTGGTAGTGAATTCCATAGACGTGGACCAACATGTGAAAAAGCACGGAAACCACGCGTCTTTTGTGGTAAGTTGGATCAAACGGTTGGCCCGAGGATGCTGATCGTAAACTTGTCTTGGAGGGATTAAGTGTGAGTTCAAAGGTCAAGTTATTACTATAAGCCGCAATTTGAAGGACTTGATTAGATCTGGAAACTTACATAGCGTCACAAGGCATCAATCGATGGTCGCTTGTGAATAGTCAAATCAGAAGTCAGGGTTCAAATCCCGCTAAACCAGAAAGATATTCAGAGATTTCTCTTCTACTATCGCCCCCAAGGAAACTTAGATATGGGTGGAAAGTTCAGAAGGCGACGGAGAAGAGTGGCCAACCATTCTAATAATCCGAGGATAAGAAAATGAAGTCGCCAACACTTCTCATTCACTTGATACCCATGGCTGCCTGAAGTGAACCTGAACACCCTTAACTGTCAGCCCAACTTTATGCTAGAGACCCAGAGGTGTTTTACATGTAACGCAATTAAATGTAGTCTATCTAATGACTTCTATAGCGCCGTTATCATAATGTACAAGGTAACAGTCGATGATCGCTTCAACTGAACCTGGAACACAATAAATCACAATCCGTTGAAGACATCAGGTCGAAGTCAGGTAGACCAAGTCAGGCTACGATGGTCAAGTACACTCTGAAGTCAATGACGCCCAGACAGACTCACCAGGTAGTAGACTTTGGTATTGGTAACTCACCAGGTATTACACTTTGGTATTGGTAACTCACCAGGTATTACACTTTGGTATTGGTAACTCACCAGGTATTACACTTTGGTATTGGTAACTCACCAGGTATTACACTTTGGTATTGGTAACTCACCAGGTATTACACTTTGGTATTGGTAACTCACCAGGTAGTAGACTTTGGTATTGGTAACTCACCAGGTAGTAGACTTTGGTATTGGTAACTCACCAGGTAGTAGACTTTGGTATTGGTAACTCACCAGGTAGTAGACTTTGGTATTGGTAACTCACCAGGTATTACACTTTGGTATTGGTAACTCACCAGGTATTACACTTTGGTATTGGTAACTCACCAGGTAGTAGACTTTGGTATTGGTAACTCACCAGGTAGTAGACTTTGGTATTGATAACTCACCAGGTATTACACTTTGGTATTGGTAACTCACCAGGTATTACACTTTGGTATTGGTAACTCACCAGGTATTACACTTTGGTATTGGTAACTCACCAGGTATTACACTTTGGTATTGGTAACTCACCAGGTATACACTTTGGTATTGGTAACTCACCAGGTAGTAGACTTTGGTATTGGTAACTCACCAGGTAGTAGACTTTGGTATTGGTAACTCACCAGGTAGTAGACTTTGGTATTGGTAACTCACCAGGTAGTAGACTTTGGTATTGGTAACTCACCAGGTAGTAGACTTTGGTATTGGTAACTCACCAGGTATTACACTTTGGTATTGGTAACTCACCAGGTATTACACTTTGGTATTGGTAACTCACCAGGTATTACACTTTGGTATTGGTAACTCACCAGGTAGTAGACTTTGGTATTGGTAACTCACCAGGTAGTAGACTTTGGTATTGGTAACTCACCAGGTGTTACACGTTGGTATTGGGAACCCACCAGGTATTACACTTTGGTATTGGTAACCCACCAGGTATTACACTTTGGTATTGGTAACTCACCAGATAGTAGACTTTGGTATTGGTAACTCATCAGGTAATAAACTTTTGGTAGTGGTATAAACTTTCCCAAAGTTTAGTCTTAGAGGTGAGGTATCAGCTGCTTTGCAGACGATTTTATTGCCCTGTTATTGTCGAAATCAGTCGTCAGAGAAGCGGTTCTTAAACCGAATGACCTCATGACTAAGTGGCAAACACTACAACGTGTACGAAAATCAGGACAACCTGCCCTCGTTTGCTACAACAGACAACACGTTTGAAAACCAAGACAACCTACCCTCATAATCCAACAACAGGCAACACGTTTGAAAACCAGGACAACCTGCCCTCATAATGCAACAACAGGCAACAGGTTTGAAACCAAGGACAACCTGCCCTCATTCTGTAACAACAGACAACTTTTTAAAACCACGATTACCTGTTCTCATTTTGCTGTCAAGAGATATTGAGAAAGCGCCACAGACTTTCCACTTAGGTACATTACACATAAAAACGAGGACAGCCATCCCTCGTTGACATGTGCGTCTGACCAAGGAATTGACAGTCACACAAGACTCACAAGTTTCTAACCCGAGACGCTATGCTGAAAGCAGATCATGGTACAAAGACTGTCATCTCCAATGAATGTGAGGAAAGATATGTATGTGTGTGTGTGTGTTTGAATGTAGGTATGTCTGTCTGTATGTATGTATATATGTATGCATGTATGTATGTATGCATGTATGTATATATGTATGTATGTATGTATGTGTGCATGCATGCATGTATTACCAAGACACTTATATGGCGCCTTTTAAGTAGCTCTCGACAGCTGAGTGCTGTGCTGACTGCTGTACTGACTGCAACATTAGAGAATTATGTGAGAAATACGAGAGAAATACGGGATAAAATACAAGAGAAGTGCCGGAGATTTAGAAAGCCGATGAGGATTTAGCTTATGCAAATGAACTGTATACGTTCATAGAGTAAAACATATCTCATCTGCTTGTAATGTATACTTAAGACAAGGTCAAATGTTTAAGGCGTTAATTGCGCTGCAGCAAGTACAAGTGATGAACCCTAAGGTAAAGTACTTGTGCATGCATACATACATACATAAAGTACCAGTAAGGTATGGTAAGACATTTAAAGTAAAGGTTATGGTACGTTAAATGAAGATGAACTGAGATGAGGCAAGGTTAGAAATGTAGGCATGTATGTACACTGTGTCCGGAAAAATTCCAAGGCTTTACGGTAAATATGAAAATAATTAGTAAACATTAATCGATTTTTAAAATTCCAAAAACAGTTTAATCCTGAAATATTATTTGCACTATAATTGTTGTTTTGGCGTAAAAATTTTATAACAATTTTGTCTTCCTCGCTGAACGCCATTTTTCTAGCAACTTTCTTTACAAAATATAAAATTCAAATACGTCACTGTGACGTAATTTTAAACGGGGGCCGTTAATAAATTACAAAGAATTTTGTTGGTAATTATATATTTCAGGATTAAACTGTTTTTGGAATTTTAAAAATCGATTAATGTTTACTAATTATTTTCATATTTACCGTAAAGCCTTGGAATTTTTCCGGACACAGTGTATGTATGTATGTATGTATGCATA
Source organism: Norana najaformis (assembly GCA_964023275.1). NCBI lineage: Eukaryota > Metazoa > Annelida > Clitellata > Crassiclitellata > Hormogastridae > Norana > Norana najaformis. The sequence continues at coordinate 7,726,020 of OZ029915.1, forward strand.
TATGTATGTATGGTAAGATAGTTAAAGCTAGAGGTAATTTTAGGTGATTACAGGTAATTTAGGGCGACTTAAGATAAAGCTGCACGACAGTTGCATGCGACATATACCAGGATTCGAACCGCGTACACGGCAGATACAGAAGTTCTGAAAGGGAGGAGCAAGTATGGAAGATCGTGCTGGCCCTTCTGTATCGAAGCCCATGGATGCCACACCCTTGAGCACGTAGCGTGTCAGGCTGCAACCATTCGTGTCCTTATGCAACCCCTCTTACATAAGCCCCTTGACAAGGACGACATAACCGCCAGGACCTAATTGTTCCGGCCACGCACCAACGGATTTAACGACCCGGTGCAATAATCGCCTACAAAAGACAAACAGCACTGAGTGCGATACGGGCTCTTCAAAGGCCGCAGCAGAAAATTTACTTATTGGCATTGATCAAACGGTGGCGGCATCACTTGTATCGTCAACACCAGTGACGATCGATAAGACATAGCAGGGCCACGGGGCTAACCGAGGGCTAGACGGGGCCAGGGGTTAGACGCGGGCAGCCGGAGAAGATCATTACTAGGGCCGGTTGATCGTTACATTTTCCCTGGGCTTCTGTTCGCAATCGATTCTTACGCTTGCCCTCTGAAAAACGCCGGCACGCTTACGGGCTTTTTTTAAACCAAATCCGGCGAATTTCCACGAAACCAAGGATCCCCTCTCTTCCTCTTCCACCACGTCAAGTCGCAGTCAACAGCGGTCGACAAACTCCGGCGTATCCAGTCCATTTCTCTCTCCCGCTGTGGTTCTGTCTCTCTGCCTGCCTGTCTGCCTCTCTCGCCAGGCTTGAAGCCTCACTCCGCCCATGCACCGGCCGGCCAGCCGGTCGCAAGAGGGCGACTTCGTCTAAATGAAGTAATTTATTATCGAGGCGAAAGCCGAGCCGAAAGTAGTGCGCGGCCACTTCAAAGAACCATTTATCATATTCAGCGTAAGGCCACGCCCACTGACCAATGGCATTCGGTTCATTCGGGCCTTTTTACGCGTTTTTCAAGCGTTTCACGCTTTCTGCAACATTTTACCGCGTTTGCCGTCTGATTTTTTTGAAGTTCCTATCGTTTGCGCACGAAAAAAGTGCAAAATCTGTCCCATTCTGTGGCCTTGTGCGTGTTGATGCCAGCCAGAGAAAGCAGCTGATTGGCCGAGCGTCGTCACGTGACGACTGGCCCTCGCTTACGACGAAAGTAGTTCCGTCCACTATAGGCTTCGGAGTTCACCGGGTACATGTCAAATGTTGTTCGACAGCGGATTAAAGAAAACAGATCGCGATAGTATGTATGGATGGGCGGACGGATAGGTCGACGGTAAGAAAGTAGAACAGAGACTTGGAGCAGAAACACCAGCGCGCAGGTTTGTCCCCAAGCGGAATAGCCAGTTGCGAACGGCCGAAGGTAAGTTTAGAGAATTTTTAAAGCCAAAAAGTCGCCACTTAGCCGAGATTTTCGAGTGACTGATAAGGAGAGAAGACAGTGGGCGCGTTGCCAAGTGCATCCAATACACGCGCATACATCCAGATAGTCTGCTGAGCTTGCCAAAGCAGATTCGCATAGTTTTCTGCTGCTTCATCAACCTAAATTCTCGCCTTATTTGCACGCGGTTTAATCCGTGCAGTTCGTAATGCTCCTACTGTACAAATGTTCCCTTGCAATAGTTTGAGGAAACTTGCGACATTCCCTGTGACGGCAAAAGAAAACACTACCCCTCTAATCTTCCTTTCGATAACTTTGGAATTGGGTTTTCCGCGAACATCATTTTTAATTAAAGTCGTTGTCGTCGTCATCGTTATAATAATTAAAACTTTAATTGGGCGCACTATTTTTCTGCTCAGCCTATTTTAGGCACAGGCCTAAAGGTCTAGTACAAGCCCAGAATTCAAGGCCTACTACTTCAACTACTTTCTATAGATATACTTCGTTGCTTTTGATGCAGACAATTTCGGCTTTACAACCGTCTAATCCCCCTTCTCTCTCTGGTTTTCTGGCAACCGGCCTTGGTTCTTTGGACAAACCCACTGACATGACGCACCGCTCGTGAACAAGCTGGTGCACTGCGCTTAGCTTTAAAGTAGCGCTTTAGAAATTTCGAGTTTACGATTACGAACCGTCACCAACAACAACAATAAATGACAACAGTTGCTGTCACTTTAGACCTTCACCAACAACCGTTGCAATCGTTTTTACTTCTGTATTGTTCGCGCCATATTCCCCGTTTTAACGGTAGGTGGTGCAAGCGAGCAGAGGCCAATTTATAGTGCGCTATTTTCACGTTTCTACAGAAGTTAAAGTATTTGGACCGTTACGACGTACATCCGAAGGCGTAATGATTACTTAATCTTTAGACAGTTTTTTTAAAATGCGCTGTGGAATCTGTAATACGTAATATTGCAGTACATCTGACCGGTAAGTCTCGCGAATCCCATTAAGCTGTAATGTACACCGTATTGCCATTAAGCTGTAATGTACACCGTATTGGAGGCAAGATCAGTTGAAATCACTGCTTTTGAGGTTCGAGTCTTGACGTGATGACATGTGTGTTATCTTATCGGGATATGCGCAATGCATACGTAAAGGGTTTACCAATCTTATATAATCTATTCTAATATATTCTATTCTAATTACTTTTATAGCGCATGTTTCATAACGCACGCCGCATCCGTCGAAGGTCGCTTCAACTGAAGCCATTGTCAAAAATTCGAATCCACTGGAAAAATCCAATTGAAATCCACTGAGTTGTAGAGCAGGAAATGTTGTCCTTCGGTTGGACTGTTCTGGTCATCCCTGCGCTTAAGCCGAAAGATCTTTCGAAACCTCTTGCTCGGCATTTGTGCGTGCATACTAGTTTCTTCTTTCACTCGCTCTGTCAGTTGTCCTGCAGAAGGGATCTTGGGAAAGCTGTGAACCTGCGTCTGTCGAAAGGGCGGAAAGATGGAGACTGAAATCAGAGATACTTATAGCGCCATCGTTTTAACTTTATCAGCACTTTCCAGAGGTTTTTAAGAGGCGCTACATAAATGTTCCAATACATACATACTTAGATACATATATCTGCACCTGCGCTAAAATCAATGACTATTGGCATTAGAAAAAGACGCGATAGAAGCTAAAGAAACAGTGCTTTATTAATGAATGAATGAATGAATGAATGAATGAATACATAAATAAAAAAATAAATAAATATTTGTTGTGTCGATGTTTTACAGGTTTTGTGTTCAAGTGATTGCATCCTAGTGCACCCTGTTCCTGGTTCTGTTCCTGGTGGCATTCATCTAGCGCCTTTACAAGGCAGAACCACCATCGAGTACATAGCATCCAGCATCACTCCAGCTGCATCAACCCGGCACCATGATGGAAACAGCGTCCGGTTTCTTTGGAGTCCACCCGGGGCTCCCCACCTACCAGAGCCTAGGATCGGTCGGAGGCCTGGTCAACGGAGGAGGCTCGGGGGGATCATCGTCCATCTCAGCCGCACAGGACAGCATCTCTGGGGGTGCAGGACGCCGCGGAGGCCTCTTCAACGGGTGGAACTCCTACGGACCAACATCGGACGCTAGTATGCCGATTGCGTCCCATCCTGTCACCGGTCACAACAGCTTTTCTCCCTACTCGAGCTCCCTTCAGGGCGCGGCCGCGACCCCCGTCGGTCTCCCGAAGCCCAGCTACTCGTCGTTCGCGTCCGGGGCCGACCTGCTGTCCGGCTGCCACCCCCAGCTGACGTCGACTCCCTTTGGTCACACCCTGAACGGGATCAACTCCCTCCCGGCTCACATGAATCTGTCCAACCTGTACAGCGATATGTATCCAACGAATCCTTCGACGGTCGGCATGAACAACGCGGCTGCTGCTGCTGCTGCTGCCAGCACCAGACTCTTCAGCAGCGAACTAGCATCTCTCCCGATGCCGCCGAGAATCGATGCGAATCCGCTTTCTTACATCAACGACGTCAATTCGCAGAATCAAGGTTAGTAGTCCAGCCTCGCCATCATCATCATCATCATCATCATCATCATCATCATCATCATCATCATCATCAACAACAACAACAACAACAACAACAACGGCGACAACAACTCCATCTGCTCTTGTATTTTCTTGTCTTGTCATGTCATGTCATGTCATGTCATGTCTTGTTTTGTCTGCTCTGCTCTGCTCTGCTCTGCTCTGCTCTGCTCTGCTCTGCTCTGCTCTGCTCTCCTATCCTATCCTATCCTATCCTATCCTATCCTATCCTCTCCTACACTATCCTCTCCTACACTATCGTATCCTATATCCTACCATGACTCTGCTTCTCCAACGACTTATGATTTTTGACTGCTATTTTACTTGAAGCGACCACTGACTGATGCTTTGGACTTTATGATAACGGTGCTATAGAAATCTTTAGATTAGATTTAATATCTTACCCTATCCTATCCTATACTATCCTGTCCTAGCCTGTCCTAGCTGTCCTAGACTGTCCTGTCCTGTCCTATCCTGCCCTGTCCTATCCTATCCTATCCTATTGTATACACTTTTCTCCTGTTTTTTCCTCTGAACACTAAAGTCGATCGGATTTATTTCTTAAGAATAAAATACAAACAATAAAACATAGATAACCAAATGAATAAATAAATCTCAATCTTAATTGTGAACTTATATAGCGCTGTTTCAAAACGTAATACTCGTAACTCCTCAGATTTGGTATTCGCATAAGAACAGAACTTAGCAATCTACCTCTTATAACTGCCTAATTAAGAAACCTCGGAGTTTTATAGCGCCAGTAAAGAGAACACTAGATCAGAAACTTCTCGCACTCGAGTCAAGTGACAGTTAAGTATTTATCCTCAAGCCAGCGGACGTTTTCTGCTTCAGTCGCTAGGAACCGCCACCGAAACGGAATTTGCCAATCCTCAGCCGTAGAGATACCTAGCCAGCCAACGAGGCAGGCAGGCTGTCTTCTGCGCTTAATACTCTATGCAAAGCATCCGCCAGCTTTGTGACCTGCAATGCCAATGCGCCATTTTAAACGGTTTCTTTACGAAGATCGGGCTCGAAAATAAATGCCAAGACCATGGAGAAGATTAATTCTAGAAAGTTTGGTTCAACAGCTTATGTAGCTGTAGACAAAGGGCCTACAGGATGTTCATAAAAACGAGCACTTGATGATAATTTGACCGAAATAATCCGGTCACCTACAGACAACTTTGGCGTTGCCATTATCTACTTCAGTAGCGAAACTAGAGCTAGAATTTCCAATTAAGTTACCCCGGCATACCCTCAATGATACCAATATATATGCCTGTATATATTATGTATATTTGTATCATATACGTGTATATTATGTATATAAAGAACACAGTACCGCAATGACGCCGATGCCTGCACATATGTGTATAATTACATATCAGGGCGGTCCAAGAAATTTTTCGTTTAAAGTTCCAAGTTGGAACATGTCTTTACAGTCCATCCACTAAAAGGCTGACGTGTTGTAAATCTGAGCAAAATTGAACCATATTTAGCGGTTGCACGAGTTGATCAATGATGTCTGGGTGTTGGATATCGTACTGCCTCAAGGCTAACATGCAAGGGACATAAAACACAAACATAACAAAAGTATGTAGTTTAGTATGACTTACACTATCAATATTAAATTGATGAAACGAAATAGTAAGTCAACAATCTGCAAGTGCAGGGACAAATTTGCCAGTCATGAGCTAAGACATATCATATTTTTGCCAGTGTGCGGTATGGTGGCAGCGCTCAGATTGTTACTCGGTATTTGATTCAAGTCCGGCCAGAAGTATTCTTTAAGGAGTCGGAATTTGTGACAAAGCTCTTGAACAACTAGCAGTAAATGTCGATTTTGCTGTTCATCATTTGCCGTAAATGGTTTAATACTGGATCAGTTTCACTCATCTCCGGCCGTGTCAATGACAACCTTAGGCCTACCTTAAGCGTCATCACGATATGCAGTGAAGCAGGGTAGCCAGTCTTCGTTTTCATTCCAGCTTTCTGACGAGAATTGCAGGAATGAACTTTTCAGTTGCAGGATCTGAAAAGATGTTTCTGTGTTGGCGGTAAAAAGAGCTCACGTTAACATTAACAGATGTCGAACAAAGCCTCAAAAGCAGGTAGTTCGATCGACCCTATCTTTCTTTCTCAGTGACCTCAGTGCTGAGATCAAACAAAGCTAACCCAACTGTGACTTCAATTAAACATCACAGATGACGATGGAAAGCTGTAGTAGTAGCTCTGTGAATTTCTTAGGTTTCTTTGCTCTGTCAACTGACGAGGAAAACGAGGTTAATTGCTGAGGCAGAGATGGCACATGATGCCTGAAAGCACATCTGGATGTAATTGTCCACAGATGGACAGAAGAAGCTAGAATATATTCCTTTAAACGGCGACATACAAGATGAAATTTCCAAGGGTCCCCTGTGCAACCTCTAAATATTCTCCAATTTACATCAAATTGCACCTGATTTATTGGTTTCTATATTTGGACTTATTTGGCATTTCCCAGTATTAAAAAACTGATACTTTATTTTTTGAACCACCCTAATATATGTATATGTGTATATTATGTAAAAATATACAGAACACTATACAAATAAAAGGGAACAAAGCCGGAATATAACAACTCCAGTTTTCTATGTAATTTTGCAGATATACAAACTCGTTTGCTGCTGATAAAACAGCCACATTGTCCAATATGCCCGACGGCTTATAAGCTGCTGTAGATTGCGTTTTGATTTATCGGCGCACCATAAATGGGCTTCTGTCGACCAAGCCTGTTTAGCGTTAAGCCCCAGTAATTAGGGATTATTGGCGTGTATGTGCACGCGGATGTTGGGGCGGGCTCCGAACTCATTTCAGACCGCGCCCCCTCCGCGCACATACAGGAATTTGTTTGTGTGTCTGTGTGTGGGTGGGTAATTGTGTGGGTGCATGGGAGCGTGGGTGCGTGCATGTGAGCTTGTGTCATTGTATGTTTTGAATGTATACTATGTATCTGTATGTATTTAGTCATATCTGCTTGTATGTGTGTCTGCATGTATGTATGTATGTTTGTATGTTTGTTTGTTTATTTGTTTGCATCTGAGCGTTGATATAGCGCCTTTTAAGAGCTCCTGTTGTGATCTCAGCCAATCCAGATTTGTATCATGGCACATGTTGTGCAGTGATGTATCGGTGTTAGTTGGTGTTCATCTGTTTAAATGTGAGTGCACGTGTGCGTGTGTGTATGCGTGAGTTTTTGTGTGGTGTGTGTGTGGTGTGCGTTGTGTGGTGTGTGCGTGCGTGTGTATGTGGTGCGTGTGCGTGTGCTTGTGTGTGCGTGTATGTGTGTGGTATGTGTGGTGTGCGTGAGTGTATGTGTGTGTGTGTGAATGTGGGTGTCTAAGTGAGCGTGCTGACACATATAATGTAGGACCGCACACTGCGTGTGAATACGCTGTCGATTGTCCTCAGTGACCCCTTATCAGGATACAGATGTTAAGTGACTGGAGCATCCTTTCCTGGCTCCGCAGCATGAGTCAAGCGAGCTCTTCGAATCCATTCCAAGATGTCAGAACTGTCGTTCATTGATGCACTGTAATCGGTCGACAAACAGACACACACACAGACAGACACACAGACAGACAGACACACAGACAGACAGACACACAGACAGACAGACAGTGTCAAAGGAACGAATGATATTAGAAAAATCCAACTAACGAAGGAACAGCTGGACGAACGAACTTTAAGTGCGAACGATTGATTGAAGGAATGCACAAACCCTCTAACGCCATGAACAGCTGAATGAACGAATGAATGAACGAACTATCCATCGATTTGAACAACTCACTGACTAAAAACACGACCAAAGGAACGAATAAACGACGAACGAATGAACGATTTAATTAAGGAACGAACGAATGAATGAAGGAATGCTATTAGTTTCATTGGGTTTCTACATGAAGGGCAGCAAAGTTGCAGCTGCCGAAAGGCTTTCTGGTGCAGTCTCCAATCTCCAGCTGGCACTGATTCGCAGACCGACAAAGACAACAACCGATTCTTTCGCCTACCAACCAACCGACCATCCATCCACCCATCCATCCATCCATCCAGCCAGCCAGCCAGCCGTCCATCCATCCCTCCATCCATCCACCCACCCATCCATCCATATCCATCCCTCCACCAATCCATCCATCCATCCATCCATCCAGCCAGCCAGCCAGCCATCCATCCATCCATCCATCCATCCATCCATCCATCCATCCATCCATCCATCCATCCATCCATCCATCCATCCATCCATCCATCCATCCATCCATCCATCCATCCATCCATCCATCCATCCATCCATCCATCCATCCATCCATCCATCCATCCATCCATCCATCCATCCATCCATCCATCCATCCATCCATCCATCCATCCATCCATCCATCCATCCATCCATCCATCCATCCATCCATCCATCCATCCATCCATCCATCCATCCATCCATCCATCCATCCATCCATCCATCCATCCATCCATCCATCCATCCATCCATCCATCCATCCATCCATCCATCCATCCATCCATCCATCCATCCATCCATCTAGCCAGCCAGCCACCAGCCAGCCAGCCAATCTCCTCTCGGGTTTTCGGCTCCTGTTGTAGGTCAGCAGCAGCAGCAGCAGCAGCAGCAGCAGCAGCAGCAGCAGCAGCAGAAGCAGCAGCAGCAGCAGCAGCAAGCCTTAATATAGAATGGCTTTTCTTTTCTGTTTCGATTTGTCTATGTGTATACTGTCACTGTATGTGTGCATGTGCGTATCTGTCTGGTCTGTCTGTCAGTATGTATGTATGTATGTATGTATGTATGTATTTGTATGTAAGTCCGTACGTACGTACATACGTAGGTATGTATGCATGTTTGCATATGTGTGTATGTATGTATATGTGCAAATGTGTATGTGTGTATGTATGTATGTGTGTATGTGTGTATATATGTATGTATATATGTAAGTAGTTAGGTAAGTAGGTAGATATGTACAGTATGTGCCTGTTTCTGCCTGCATGCTTGCCTACCTGCCTGCTGCCTGCCTGTCTGTCTGTCTGTCTATGTCTTTCGAAGCGTGTCTTGTTTCCTATCTATGTTTGCTATGACGTGCGTAGCCTAGGCAATAAAAACGACGGGCGTTAACAGCTTTATATGTAGTTCGGTATTCACACATATATGCAACATACCTGCATCAACCTATCATATAGGCCTACATATAAGCAAAAACAGTTTCATTGTTACATAAAAAATATCTGTTAATTGTTGCTGGAAAAAAGGCGAAAGTTGGAGAGTGCCAAAGCTAAGACGAAAATCCGCAGATGGTATAGGGCAGAAGCCGACGAGGAGGCTGAAAAATGGATACAAAGATGAAGAAGCTGTCAAAAAGGAGACGGGAATATTGAACTTATTACTGGAATGATCAAGGATTAAGGTGTTCCCGTAAAGTAGACGGGAATATTGAACTTATTACTGGAATGATCAAAGTTTAAGGTGTTCCCGGAATAAGGTCAAGGTCAGATACCTTCCGATTTTGAACCCTAGTGTCGATTTCTTTAGCGCCAGGCCTTGAGACTTATACGACTAATCTCGAATGTTGGACTATCTTTTGATTTTCCTTGGCAACGATTATCACTAATAGATACCTGCGCGCTGCTACAATGGCGTGCTGTAAAAACGAGCTACAGAAAGCATGCATAACTTATATAAGATTGTATGCAACACTCTTGAAAAAATGTATTGTATTGTATTTGTCAATTTATATAGCACCCCATGCAGAAGAAACTACTCAAAGTGCCCCGGAAATTATACACAAGATTTGTCTTAAAAATCACTGGGCAGCAAATATCTGTGGTTAAAAGATAATAGGATATCTGAAATTTGCATGCAATAGTTGACTAGTGCTAGTAAGCTCGATTGTCGGCAATCAAGACATTTCGAGTTCAATGACTGCGTTTTTGCTGAAGACCTTCGATCTGTTACCTAATTGTATACGCCACGAGGACATTAGTGACTGTTTAGTCAAGTCCACCTTTAGGCCAAAATGCAGATAAAGTGTAAATATTTAGGCCATGCACCCTACTGGCTTTTAGGTTTAATGAATTTCTTTGGGTTATTCATGCTGTTTTGGTAGATGCTTAGCTTTAAGTCCGGAAAATTGCTTTTTTAAATTCCTGTTGTCGATTTCAGTGTGCCCATCTGATCTCTTTTAAGGGTAGATTTCATTCGATCTAATTTGGTTTGCTTCTAACGTATCCGGATTATGGCTTAGGCTTATGCGTGGTCTCCTAGTGATGTAGCGTTCATACTGAAACAGAGGCCCACATGCAATTAGGTGCAAATCGATATGCCCGCTGCAGCTTGTAATTCGATCAGTGAAAAAATCCTGTCACGTTGAAGTAAAATTGCCGGCTAGTTTTGGGAAATGCAATGTAAATGTAAATGCACATGTTTTTGTATAGCGACCGTATGCATAGCGACCCTGCTCTTTTTAAAAATGTTTTCATCGGGTAAGATCCTTCATCACTGCTGCCCGTTTGAATGGATGCCACGCCATTTAAGGTCCCCTTGCACGGACCGTGCTAGCAGAGTACCGTACTTTAGATTGAGGGGATTTCCATGTTGCTTTTAACAGACTTGTACCAAGCCCAGCTCATCACAGTCCGAGTCCCGATAAAGTCCAAGTCTTTAAAACTTGAACTTGAGTTCGAGTCAGACTTTTGAGTTCAACAAGTCCGATTGTTAAGCAATTATTGTAATTACAGAAGCATCATTTTACTAACATTGACAGCTCCTCTGAGTAATTTCTCTTGAAGGGGCGCTGTACTAATTTCTGTTTAAAATTCCAGCTACAAGCAGCTGTGAATTTATGGGGGACTTTCATTTCCAGTTAGACTTAGCCTGACTCGTTGGCCTGTTTTTAATAATTTCAATCCGGATTCGAAACTGGCCCATTTTGAGTCTGAACCAGTTGGATGCTGACCGAGAACTTGAAATTGTTTCGTTCTCGTGACTTATGTGTTCTTTTGGTGCAGAGTTTATACTGACGAAAATGACCTAAACTCTGATCAAAAGAATTGCCGCTTTAAAGCCACGACTGCTGCTGCTGCTGGTGACAGAGAGACTGATGATGCCGGAAATGATGCTGGGAGGGTGATGTTGGTAATGAGGCAACATATGGTGTGATGATGATTATGATAATGATGATGGATGAGGAGGAGGAGGAGGTGGAAGAGAGGAGAAGGAGGAGGAGAGGAGGAGGAGAGGAAGAAGAAGAAAAAGAAGAGGATGGACTATGCTGATGATGATATTCGCCACGATTACGATGATGATAATGGTGATAAATATGATGACGATGACAACGACGACGATGGTGGTGATGATGACGATAATAAGGAGGAGGAGGAGGATGGAAAGGAAGAAGAAGAGGATGGACATGCTGAGGATGATATTTGCTATGATTATGTCGATGACGATGGTGATAAATATGATGATGACAACGACGACGACTACGATGGTGATGATGATGATGATGATGATGAAGAAGAAGAAGCTGGGAATGGATGATGCTGTTGCTGCCGATAATCACGACGATAACGACGATTGTTACGGCAACAACGATGACGACAACGACGACGACGACCATGCTGTTCAGCTGTTGTTTCTGCATTTGTTTTGCTTTCGGCGCAGCGCAGTGTGTGCAATAACGTCACCCGTCGTTCAAGTAGGTTGGTCGTCATTTTACGACACCTTGCGTAAATCTCCGCCCCCCCCCCCACCCCACCCCCACCCGCCGTCCGCCGGCGCCGCTCCGCCGCAGACGGTCACTGGGTTCTTCGGCAGCGGGACGACGTCCCCGGTCAATAACCAAGCTCCGTCGTTTATCACTGGAGCCCGGCTTACACGGTCCCGGTCGTTAAGCTGTCAGGGGCCTCGCTGTACGCGGGGCGACTAATGCGGTGTTACCCGGTTCGGTTGAACCGGTAGGACGGGCCGCTGGCTAACGGCACCTGGCCGGGTAAGAAGCCGAACTCGCGATGGATGGTTGTAGAGGTTAATCAAGGCAGTGCGGAAAACCGGTTGTGTTAAGTAAACGTTGTTAGAGTTCTTACCGCATCCCGTGCGATTGTCTGTCTCGCCTGAAGTCAACGTCCGGGAGTATACGGTTCGTCGGGGGGAGCCATCGTTAAGTTTCGCCGTAACAACCTCGATTCCCCCCGCACAACTTCCCTCGCCTCTCCCACCCCTTCTTTCCCCGTCTCCCTCCCTCCTCGCCATCCCCGAGAAAAAGAATGGACGTGAAGAAAAGCAAGATTTAATGCGAAGTGGTCATGACGTCAAAGCTCTATCGCTCTCCTCCCCTCACATCGCTTTTGGGTATAAAACCGAAATGGGATAAAACGGGGAGGGGAAGGAGATCGGGATGGGGAGGTCGAAATACCGGGAAGAGAGAGGGAATCGGTGCGAAAGGCAAAACGCATACATCCAACGAGACTGACAGGCAGACTTACAGAGTGAGACTCGAAGAGGGATGTAGTCTTGCATATAAATAGGGCAGCGGAGCGCGCTAACAGGCGAATATGGTAAGCGCTGACAGGCGGAATGAACGGAAAGGGAGGCATTTGGGAAGATTTAGGTCCCGGCAGTGGATGGGGGGAATGATTTCGTGGGAAAGGTCGTTCGGAACGGGGCTGGGTTTCAATGACTCGAAATTTTTTCTCAGCGGAATTGAGCTTTCGCTCTTAACCGGGTGATGCTTCTGTTGGTGCCTGATTGGCCACGGATGAGGTGGATGAGTGTAAATGAGGGATGGATGGATTGGTGTAACTCTATGGGTGTAAGTGGGAAGACGGAGTGGATAGGGATGGGTTGGATGGGTGTAAATGAGGGATGGATTGATGTAACTGGGAGGTGGAGTGGTTGGGTGTAAGTGGGGAGACGGAGTGAATAGGGAAGGGTTGGATGGGTGTAAATGAGAGATGGATGGATTGATTGGTGTAACTGGATGGGTGTAAGTGGGGAGACGGAGTGAATAGGGATGGGTTGGATGGGTGTAAATGAGGGATGGGTGGATTGGTATAACTGGATGGGTGTAAGTGGGCAGACGGAGTGGATAGGGATGGGTTGGATGGGTGTGTTGGAAACTGGGTGTGTGCGCGAGGCTGGGTGTATGGCGATGTGTGTACGGGTGCTTGCAGGCTGGATGCGTGCGTGGAGAATTGTTTTTGTTACGAAGCAGTGGCGGATCCAGGATTGCTTGCGTGGGGATGCAAGGGCATTTCCAGAGGAGTGCCACGTTCTGGCAGTCCACCACACACGGGTTTGGTCTGAGGGGCGCCGACATATAATCGCGAATGAGCGAACCGCCCGCCACACGCCAATTATTAAATCCGCCACTGGAAGGAAGGTTTCATAAAAGACGCTACAAAAATGTTCAGATACATGCAAGTGGGACGGTTGCTTTTGTAGTGGGGGGGGTGAAAATGAAAATTTCAGTGAGTCATTGTCACGTGTTTAGTATTTATGTTCATCCTAGCGTCAGTCTAAATTACTGCCTGGCTTCTTTGTTCTCGGCGTCACTGTCACACGCTGTCGGTTGCTCCTTGGGAAGATGAAACAAACACGAAAGGATTTAGGGATTATTATAAAGCCATAACATAGATTATAGACACTTTATAATATTATAGACATTTTAGTTGCACAGCAGTTACAGTCTAGCAGTCTGCTACTATTTTTGGTTAATAAGGGGAGGTTAGCAACAAAACAACGACAACGACAACACAGAACAACAACAATAAACGACAACAAAAACAACAGCAAAGCAACGACAACAAAACAACGACAACGAAAAACAACAACAACAACAAACGACAACAAAAAACAACAAAAACAAAGCAACAACAACGACAACAACAAAACAACAACAACGAAACAACGACAACAAAAAACAACAACAAATGACGACAAAAAACAACAAAAACAAAGCAATAACAACAACAAAACAGCGACAACAAAACAACGACAACAAAAAACAACAACAAACGACAACAACAAAAACAAAAACAAACGACGACAACAACGACAACAAGAACCACAACAACGACAACAAGAACCACAACAACGACAACAGCAAAACAACGACAACAAAACGACAACAAAAAACAACAAAGTCAAACGACGACAACAGATCTTGACGATTTCCAGCCATTCCAGAATTTTTCATTCTCCAGTGAATTTTTTAATTCCCGAGGGATCATATATACCTCGGGTAAAAAAATGATAATAACAAAATTGATCTTAAAGGATACAGGTTTGGCTCTAAAACCATTTGAATAACTTTGGTCTTGACTGCTATTGGATACAACATACTTGTATCGGATATTGGATATTGGCTATGGTGTCAAGCAGATATAATCTACATCTAGGTCGATGCAAGATTCAAATGGCACGTTATTTAAGTTTCACGGTCACAGCACTATGCTCAAGTTTCTCCATTTAGTGGCTCATGTATAGACATGGTGACTGAACAATTTGTGTGGCCATCTGAAACTTTATTAGAGGGAGTTGGGGTCAACCCTGCACTAAGTCCGTCTGTGGACCCTATAGAGTCTATAGCTTCTCCTGAGATGACCCTATAGACAACTCAGGAGAAGCATCTAGAACTGCAGCTGCACATTGTTTCATGTTGAATTTTTCTATTGTCGGTGAAATCAATAAATGTCTCAATTCAAATCAGTTCGAAGAGAGTGACGTAATTGTAATTGTAATTTCAATTTTGTATAGAGCTTCTTTTAGGAATCAAAGTTTTTAGCCTCAAAGTTTGTCTTAACAGCTTCTGCAGTCGAACGTGTGCATGATCGATATGTCTGCATATGTTGATAGATTTGCCTGCATATGCTGATCGATTTGCCTGCATATGCTGATCGATTTGTCTGCATATGTTGTCGAATTTCCTGCATATGTTGATCGATTTTCCTGCATATGTTGATCGATTTTCCTGCATATGTTGATCGATTTGTCCGCACATGTTGTTGTTTCTAGATCAGGCACGACAGAGGAAAAAACGAAAGCCCTATACACGATATCAGACGATGGTATTGGAGAACGAATTCGTCAGCAACTCGTACATCACGCGGCAGAAGCGCTGGGAGATCTCGTGCAAGCTGCACCTCTCCGAGCGCCAGGTCAAAGTCTGGTTCCAGAACCGCCGGATGAAGCGGAAGAAGCTGAACGAACGAGCGACGACGATGACAAAAGAGCCGAGTTCCGGTCCCCCAAACGGCCAGACGACCGTCAACGGTGTTCTCCATTCGAGCCGTCTTGAGCTGGACGATGAGATGTGACTTGACTGTCAGACGTTGTCCCTGCAAAACAAACAAAACGCACACATACAGACACACGAACATCGTTACCGAAATGACAAGTGAGGGACGTTCGTGTCACCGAGTGACGTACGAATGACGTCGTCTACGTTTTTGGTGACGTACGAATGACGTATTGTCTGGGTTTTGGTGATGTTATATCTGTGCCGAAACTACGTCACGGACGCGTCATTCCGTTGAGATTTCGATGTCGTATTGGTCTCACTGACACTCAACATCTAGAAACGACATCTGGCGGCGCCACAGCCGTATTTTTTGTGCGCTAGTTTTGCTTGCGTTGGATTGTTGTCACGTGAGCGATGATTGTCCGTCTTCTTAGGAATCCATACAATCAGGGAGTGACTGTATCGTGAATATGTGCATTTAGTGTTCGGCTGTCATAGCAACTCACGTATACTGAGTATGCTGACTCGTGTACTGCCATCGTTTAACGTACTTAGTATCTGCGTATTTGAAAGTGTTACACCGGTTTGGTCGTGCAGCGTAATCTAGCCATGTGCGTCACTGTATATTTGCATATGCCCCAAAATCTTGGGACAGTAAAGTACAAAGATAGGTATGCCAATCTGGAGTTTGATAAGTAATGGGGTATATGCTTAGGCTGGATTGAATTATAGGCCTTAAGCAGTATTAATAGGATACGCAGAGGCTTGTAACTTTTGCACTGCTTAATATCGTGCTTGTGCTACTTACAAAGACACAGGAATTGTGATCATTGAATACTTCTGTATTCTAGGCTGAAACCACTTATGACAGATATATATTTCAAATATTTTGTTGTAATCCTAAAACATAACTTTGTTCACTATATACAGTCATTATGTAATTATCGCAAGACCGCACAAAACGCAAGCCCGTTGCTGGCCAAATCAAGGCAGCAACTTACTTAATCTGAGTCCTGATACAGCATCTTACGATATCAAGTGGTGTTCCAAGTGAGTGTAAAACACACTCTTCTTCCCATATATCTTAAATTTCTTCAGTAAATTTACTTAATATAAATTTTCAAGATATGCCGCGATAGTAACGGCATAACCGTACTGAAATGTTTCATGTCTCGTGTCCCTGTTAACTGTTGTAGCAGAGTATAGTAAACTCGTGTCTTTGTGTTTGAAATCTTGTGTCAGCATGAAGTAAAACTGTACCACTTGGCCGAGTTTCGCAACCGGCGTTTACTTGAGGAATTTCCAAGAGGCCCCTCTTGTTTACTAGAACCGCGGTCCACAACGTTTCACGATCAGCTAAGCATTGCTTGGGCTTGAATGTCTACCTCTTTGAAAGTATTTTTTGATTGGTTTATGAGCGCGGACCGTCCGTATCTTGCCTGTGACGCCATTACTGGCAGGAGTAATAAATCCGCAATGAAATCCCGAGCATCGTCCTCTCGTTTTTTCAAATTCAGTAGAAAAATTGCTGAGAAGTGGAGTAGATCGAAAGAATGAGATCAGACGCGGAACAACCGAAACGTCCTTTCGAGGACAGTTTAGCCTTAACGGAGCCGTCCATTCAAAATACGGACCCACGGTGAACGATTGACGGACCTGTGTGTAGACGGGACCCTTGGGATTTCAACCGATCACTTGTCGAGGAGTTAGCTGCGGCGATCACTGCCGGGCCCTGGGCGGTGATGTTACAACCTTCGACCAAAAGACGCTACGGTGATCTTTATGGTATTGAGGATGCAATAACATGGACCATAAAGAATTGCTGGCTGGCGCTGGCTGGCTCAGGCTTTAGTCGATGGCGCTGCTGTTGTGACTAACTTCGAGCAATGACGATGAGATAATTTGAGTGGGCATTTATGAGACGCGATGCACTGCAGGTCAAGGTGCAAACCGTCTGTACATGTCCTAGTCGGTGAAGGTTGTATAGCTCATTTTCTGATGTGTGTTTGCCTCGACCACAGTGGAATTTTATCCAACATTCTCAACATTCTGTTTTTCAGATTTTTCGGTTTTTCTGCGTGCTTCTTGGAATGCAAAGAGCGCTTCAGTTTTTTTGTCTGTAGGTTTTGCGCTTTCTGAGCGCAGCTAACCAAACCGTATTGAAGACAGCTACGTTGGCAAAATGAAGACTGCAAATTGCCTGCAAATTTGCCTGCAAATTGTCTGCAAATTGTCTGCAAATTGTAGACTTTATTGCGACAACATAAGCACACACTGCCGTATTTCCTGCTTTGCCCTTTCTCTTGTTGAGTTGAAGCCGATTGGCGATTGCTGTCTAGTTTTAGCAACAGTTATTCTGTAAAGATTTCAATTAGTAATTTGGTTCTTCTGCGTTACTGTTCTTTTGTTTGATTTTCTGTTTGATCGTCCGTCTTGAAATTGTTTGAAATTTCATTTGTGATAAGCTTAGAAAGTAGTTTAATTTTCTGGAAACATTTGTTGTTAAAAGGATATGGTTTTTGTTACATAACCCCTAAGCGCCTTATGATGGGAAAGATGCTTAAAATACTCAGTAACAGTAGAAGTTTAAAATACTCCGTAACAGTTGAAAGTCAGTCTGCCTCTGCTAACACATACAGTAAAGAAAACAACTGTTTACACTACTGTTTACTGTTTACTTTCGAACTGAAGAGGATATTTACAGAGACATTAAAAACTTACTTGTTAGTTGTAACACTGTATAGTCTATATACACATTTTCGAACACAACTTTTAAGTAAGTTATAAAGTATTCCTTCGCAATTACATCATCTGAGAAAGCAATGTGCTTTCTGCAACTAACGCTACAAGGGCTTCTTTTGAAAGCAGAGCCACTAAACAACGAACTCCCAACAGTTTCTGTTATGTACCTTCCCCGATAATGCTATTACCGCCAATACGATTGTTGCTTTCGCTAAACTGTTGCTTTCCTTACAGGAAACATTTGAACCAGGGTTTCAGCAGTTGTCTAATTAAGTCTGTTATAAAACTGTTGGATGTGCAGTATGATTTGACGTTTGTTACGCAAACAGTTTCGCCCTACGTTGTTTGCGGGACAACTTTCGCTTAGGAGTGTGTTCTTCTGTTTGACTTGATATTCAAGTCATCATCATAGAACTTTGATCAGTGGGTCGTATTTGTAATTGTAATTGTAATTGTGCTGTGGTATAGAGCGCTGAATGACTGTAGAAAGAGCAACTGAGTGGCAAATTCCTTGGCAGCAGTAATGTCAGAAATTTTGAAGTATACTTTTGAGCGTAGACGGTACGAAAGCCCTTAGAAAATACCGAATTTGTTAAATTAACCGTTGTAAATATCTCCCGAAATTACAGTTAAGAGTAAAGGTGTTGAAATGTAGATTTTAAAAAATCCTATTGTGCATATCACAGAAGCTGAGTGATTTGCCAAGGGACGACAGTGTCACATTTGCGGAAACGATTAAACGCATTGAAATGGCATATGCTTAGACTTTCGCTATAAATATGAGAGCCACTGGTTGACGATATTTTGCGCTGCTTGCAACCATATGTGTAGATTGTGGACGAGAAATGTGATGTTATTTCAATTCGAGCTTGGTATGAAGGTAGTAACTAATAAGAAAGTATGTTGTACTATCGAAACTTTGTTGAAAAGTGTACCCTAGTAGTTGTTGAGTAAAAGACTAGCATGGAACTTGAAGAAACGCGTATCAGATGACGCATACGAGTTGAAGTGAACGTCAGACTGATGAGTCGCTCTACTGTGTCTCCATTTCCATACACCACCCATGTCTGCCTGCCTGACTCTTTGATCTTGAGCTGGAACCAAACCCTTCCTGCCTATCGATTTTGTTTGACTGAGCGCCTGTGAATAAGTGGTTCCTGCGATTTAGCTTTCTTTTGGTGCTGTAGAAATCTCGAGCTTACGATTACGATTACAATATCAGTTCTTCTTCTGTGTAATGTCCATGACATATCCAGTTTGCTCTAGGCAAAGCTGCTTTTGAAACAGGAGCCTGACACCTGTTTTCCATTTCACTTACTTGGGTAATACGGTATTCACACGAGACACGATTCTAGGTAGATTATCAATTATATCCATCTATATGAATACAGCCAACTGAGTTTTAATAGGTCTATGGAAAACAGCTTGGACTGCAAGCGCCAAAGAACTTTGCGGTGAAGTTCACTGGACCAAAACATATTATACTACATCACTGGCAGCCTGAAATTCATATCGGCATACTGACTGACATATTGGCGTGATGTCTTAATGCATTGGCTTACTGATTGCAGATCTAAATAAAGTTCAATATGTCTTACTCAACAGGAAATGTGTATTTTGTGGTGTTGAAGACAAATTGGCGTATAGTTGTCAGTAAATTGCTGACAATTCTGAACACTTGACGGCTGTTGTAAAAAGCTGAACAAATAACATATTGCTTACTTGTAGGAGTAGATTTTTTGGGTTTAAGTTTAACATTCTGTCAATTTTGCTTGTGTTGCTCAGCCTTCTAATTCGACTATAAGTGTCTATCAGTTACCTTACTTAAAGTCTCAATGCCTTTGTGTTCTTTGTGAGGCGAGAAGCAGATGCTACTTCGTTTGGACTATTATTAACGAAAAGATAAAATTTGCATTAACTCTGCTTGTTTCGGTGGTAGAATGTTGTTTGTTGGTCGACATGAATGTTTTGCAAATGCGAATTCAGTCCGTCTTGTACAGAGTTATTTCTGTACAGCGTTTGTCCGTTATCGTAATTTTGTTCGGGTCTCATGTCTAGGAAAATTTGATGTTTTTTGTACAGATCTTAATGTTCAATAGAAATAAACTATGATGATAAAGATAGATTGTTCTTGATTAGCTGTGCTCATTAATCTTAATATCACTTAGGCATATTGGCCTGAACATACAACGTTGGCGTTAATTATGGTAGGGCTGTTTATGGATAGCCAGCAACTACGACTAAAATGGGTAATCAGTTCTTTCAGCCCGCGTGCCTGGAACTATTCAGAAGGCCAAAAGTGTTTACCCGCTCAAAAGTAGCACTTAAATTTCTGTCTGCTATTCTACAATTCTGTCTATTATTCTAAACTTCTGTCTAAAATTCCGTCTATTAATCTAAAATGTCGTCTATTATTTTACAAATCTGTCTGTTACTCTAAAATTCTGTCTATTATTTTAAAATTCTATCTATTATTAAAGTCGTAGCACTTGCGTTGACTACTGCAGACATTATATAGCGCTACAGAGTAGCTTGCTGCTTATGATGCTATAGACATTGCCGTCATAACAATTACAGTCACAACTACGTTAGCCAAGCCCCCCACTTATTCTGTGTTCTGCTTGCGGCAGAGGGATAATGACACAGTCATTTGATATTAAATAACACGGTCATTAGATATTAAATGACACGGTCATCAGATATTATTATCTGTCGATGGTCGTCATCAGCAGCTGACAAAGTCTACAACGACAAACTGACCGACCGACTGAACAAACGACAGACAGACTGACTGACTGACTTACTTACCTACCAACCTACTTACTGACTGACTGACTTACTTACTTACCTACCAACCTACTTACTGACTGACTGACTGACTGATTGGCTGATTAAGTGAATGACTGACTTACTTACTTACACACTGATTAATTGACTGACTGATTGACTGACTGACTGACTTACTTACTTACTTATTGATTGCTTGACCGAATGACGAACTGAGGGACGGACGGACGGAGCGACCGACATACAGACAGACATATATACAGACAGACAGACACACACATAAAGTAAGATGACTAAGTGCACTTAAGTGAAATAACAACGCCAAAGAAAACACACTGCAGAAGCAGCAGACGGACAGAGACAACACACCCTAAATTCGTGCAGTCATCAGCTGGCGTCCTTGAGAACAGCTTACACGGTTCAGTCAGTGCATGTCTGAACAAACAGACCGTCATGATCTTTGCGAGGCCAACAAGGCCTCGACGGGGCTCCACTGGGCTTCGGTTCACCAACCCTTCCAACAATAACATGTCATTACAATACATCTATCTACAAAAATAATTTCTCATATATTAATCATCAACACGCCCGTACATGGGGATACCAGGTACAATGGTGAATGCAATGGTAAATAAAATGATAAATACTATGGTAAATACAATGGTAAATACAATAGTAGCTTAACTGTAACAGAGCTATTCATGCCACTAGGTTATTCAACCCATTTTCAAACACACACACACGCACAGATATAAGAGGTTACGCATGGTTACGCATGGCAGACTCGTGTCGGGTCATCGTTCATTACTGCCATCGGGTCGTAGTGCACGGACTGGGTTGAACCCGGGCAAAGTGAAGGGTGTTTATGAAAAGGTCAACCGGGATAAGGACAGAACGGCGCCACGAGATCAAGGTCGAAGACAATGTGAGTTAGCGAATAATGAGTGAACGAGTGAGTGAAATTGAGTGAATGAGTGAGTGAATGAGTGAATGAGTGAATGAGTGAGTGAATGAGTGAGTGGATGAGTGAGTGAATGAGTGAGTGAGTGAGTGAATGAGTGAGTGAATGAGTGAGTGAATGAGTGAGTGAATGAGTGAGTGAATGAGTGAACGAGTGAGTGAATGAGTGAGTGAATGAGTGAGTGAATGAGTGAGTGAATGAGTGAATGAATGAGTGAGTGAATGAGTGAATGAGTGAGTGAGTGAATGAGTGAGTGAATGAGTGAGTGAATGAATGAGTGAATGAGTGAGCAAGCAAGCAAATGCTCTGGTTGGTTGGATAGTTATCTAGCCACTCATTATTATTCCTGTATTTATTAAGCGCCACTAACTAATGACTAAGCATCTGTCGATGGAACTGAGCATTTGTAGGTGAGGACTTGCTCAAGGTTCTTGCACAGCAATCGTCTCTGGAAGGATCGAACCCGCAACCTCCGCGTGTGGCCTAACAAAGCGACAGCTCAAACCAGTCGGCCACACGTTTCATTTTAAGCAACTCACCAAAGCGTTGCTGCACTCTGTATAAACAGCATTAAAATTTAATTAGAACAAAAAGTTGCAAGCAGTGATACAGATAACAAAGTAAGCAAACACTGACCAGATATTTAGAGGAGTGGGCACCACTGGCGGGCCCCGCACACGTGTAGAGCATAACCGATAGCGTGTGCCTAATAAAAATAGTATTATAGTACGTGTGTGGAAGGGAAGTCAGTCCTCCAAGAGAATTCTTCAAGAGAATTCTCCAAGAGAATTCTTCAAGGAATTTCCCAGATAATTCTCCAAGAGAATTCTCCCATATTATTCTCCAAGAGAATTCCCCTATATAATTCTCCAAGAGAATTCCCCAAGAGAATGCTCCAAGAGAATTCTTCAAGGAATTTATCCAGATAATTCTCCAAGAAAATTCTCCCATCTAATTCTCTTGGAGAATTCCCCAAGAGAATGGCGACGCCGAAGAAAGCACGATGGGCTCAAGTTGCTGAGCGGAAGCGCGGACTCGCATATCCCCGCTAAATCGATCGACTGACCCGACAGGCCGACCGGCCACCGACCTGCCTGCCTGCCTGTCTGCCTGCCTGTCTGCCTGCCTGTCTGCCTACCTGCCTGCCTGCCTGCTTGCGTACCTGCCTGCCTAACTGGATAACTGTTCACCTGCCTGCCTGCCTGCCTGCCTGCCTGCCTGCCTGCCTGCCTGCCTGCCTGCCTGCCTGCCTGCCTGCCTGCCTGCCTGCCTGCCTGCCTGCCTGCCTGCCTGCCTGCCTGCCTGCCTGCCTGCCTGCCTGCTTGCGTACCTGCCTGCCTAACTGGATAACTGTTCACCTGCCTGCCTGCCTGCCTGCCTGCCTGCCTGCCTGCCTGCCTGCCTGCCTGCCTGCCTGCCTGCCTGCCTGCCTGCCTGCCTGCCTGCCTGCCTGCCTGCCTGCTTGCGTACCTGCCTGCCTAACTGGATAACTGTTCACCTGCCTGCCTGCCTGCCTGCCTGCCTGCCTGCCTGCCTGCCTGCCTGCCTGCCTGCCTGCCTGCCTGCCTGCCTGCCTGCCTGCCTGCCTGCCTGCCTGCCTGCCTGCCTGCCTGCCTGCCTGCCTGCCTGCCTGCCTGCCTGCCTGCCTGCCTGCCTGCCTGCCTGCCTGCCTGCCTGCCTGCCTGCCTGCCTGCCTGCCTGCCTGCCTGCCTGGATAACTGCTCACTTAACTGCCTGCCAACCTGCCGCCTGCCTAAACTTTGACCAGCCAACTACTTGTCTTTCCTACAATCTTACTGAATTGCCAAATTACTTACTTCTTAACTATCTATCTATCTGACTAACTTTTAACTTACTTACTTACTCACTTGTGTTCGGTTCGCGTAGGCCTACTTCTGTCTGTATCCATTGTTTATGGTGTGATCCCGGTGAAACTTTCCTGCGCACTCTTCCAGATTTATCACACCGTTTATCAATCGAGCCTTTGTCCCTCTCTGCGCATTACCCGTCCCCTCCACACACCCAGACACACACATACGAGCACACTCACGCACACATACACATACACTCAGAAACTGATCTGGTTAACTGCATTGGAGGAAGCGCATATATGTCAAGATCCCTCTTCGAGCGAGGATGCCGGTTCGCATACCGATCGGGCTATATTTCAGAGACTTGAATCTCGACCTAGAACGGTCAGCACAAGGGGAAAGTAAATGGGGCGGCACCCAATCAAACGGGATGCGGTGATTATTGATCTCACCCCCGATAAATTCGTTTAAAAATGAGCAGGGTTGCTGCGTACCGTTGCCATAGAAACACGTGTACATTTACATATAAGCAAACTCATACACGCAGTGGGTCCAACTTCCACTACGATACCTACGGGCATTGATCCCGTAGACTTACCGACCAGGGTTTGAGTTATCATCGGGTTGGATTTCCCCAAGTGCGCCAGGGCTTCGCGCAGGGGCCCCAAGTCTCTTCGGTTGGTTGGCCAGGACACGGTCCGAATGGAAGAGTTTGCGTCTGGGCTTTTTTATGCTGAATGGTAATGTGATGTGATGCTATTCAATGACATTAACATTATGTGGTGTTATATGTGATGCAGACACGACCTAATGTAATGTAATGTTACGTAACAAGCATTTATATAGCGCCTTTCAAGCATCCCTCAAAAGCGCTAATCAATTAATTAACCGGCTAGTCGGGTATTCGGTTAATCAATCCATTAAACTGTTAATCGGATAGCTATATAATCGCATAGTAAGTTAAAATCGGAAAGCCAGTTAATCGGATAGTCAGTTATTCGAATAGTCAGCTAATCGAATAGTTGGCAATCGCTTAATTGGGAGTCATCATCAAAAAATGTATAGTCATCTAAACAATCAGTTAATTAGGATATCTGTTTAAACGTCTAGTTAGTTAATCCATTACTTGGTCCATCAGATAGTCACTTTATTAAGTTAGCACGTAATTCGGTTAATCAGATAAATATTCGCTAACTAAATTACTCGGTGAGTGAGTAAATCGGGCATGTATATATTGAGTCAATCAGTTAATCGGTTACTCGGATAATCGTTTAAGCGGTTAGTCGTGCATCGGATGAGGAAATCGTCGTCATTTTATGGCCAGTAATTGAGGAGCATCGGTGCAGACGATGTTTGCTTTCGGTTGATTGCAATGGCTACAATTTATGAGCAGCGCCTTCCCTTTCAGGGCAGCCATAGAATAGACTGTAGGCCTAAGGGCTTTTCGCTGCGTCACTCGTACTCTTTAGGACCCACGATTAGCAACCGCAATCTGACCCAATGCAATACGTCCATAAACACCGGATTATATACCGATTATATACATGAACAGGACTGCAGCATATACATGTATGTATGTATGCCAGTACGTAAATATACAAATGTATGCATGAGTGCAACGGCGGTTTGCTGCTTTTAAACGTATAGTGGCCTAGATAAGCATATATGAAATGATAGCCTGTCACTATGTATATATAATATAGGCTGTCAAATGTGTATATATAATATGTATATATAATATGTATATATATGTGTATGCCTGTGTGAGCAAGATACGCCGATAACCGATATGTCTATGTATATATATATGCCTATGCATGCAGGTTGCACGTATATGTGCATCTGTATGTCGACATATGTAAGCCTATGGAGTACATGCAGATGTAGATATCTCTCTATATAAGTCAGACGTTTCGACGCGCATGCGCGCATAGTATCGGGAGGCTGCCTGTTTCAGCCGCAAGCGGGAGCTGTTGGGCTTCTTGCAAAAGTCCGTATGCGACTTCCGAAAACAGTCATTTGATTAGAATGATTAGAGCTAAGATGGTTCGTATGATTAAGATCCGATTAGCCTATAACAATGGCCTGATAATTTGGCGGTCGGCCGACATTAAAGGCGGCTACATCAAAGGGGCCGACGGCTGACGCTAATTGGGTTATCAAGACTCGGGCGCCAAGAGGGTTTAGAGAAAGATGGGGCTTGGGGTTCGCTGGCGGCTAGACGCAAACACCGTAAGTTACTACCTGTCATTGCAAATATACTAAAACGGTTCTGGTATTTCAAAGATATTTTTTGTTAGATACGGAGTTTACCTTCTTCTGTGAAAAGAAGTTATACTTGTTTGTGAACTTATTGGGTTCGTATTTATTCTCTTTTTCGTTTTTTATCAGATAAAAATATAACGTTCAGATTTTGCTTTTAACTGGTAAAATCAACTTACAAATCGTGTGTTCTTTTCTAAGTTGGTTGATCCCTTTTTGAATATTTCTCTACGAGGCCTTCTCATTGCTGTCTTTTAGGCCTTCCTATAGCTGTCTTTTAGGCCTTCTTATTGCTGTCTTTTAGGCCCTCCTATTGCTGTCTTTTAGGCCTTCCTATTGCTGTCTTTTTAGGCCTTCCTATTGCTGTCGTTTAGGCTTTCCTATTGCTGTCTTTTAGGCCTTCCTATAGCCGTCTTTTAGGCCTTCCTATTGCTGTCTTTTTAGGCCTTCCTATTGACTATCCTATAGGCCTTCCTATTGCTGTCTTTTAGGCCTTTCTATTGCCGTCTTGTAGTCCTACCTATTGCTGTGGTAGGCCTTCTTTTATTATTGTCTTGTAATTGCAATAACAAAATTGTATAGCGCCTTTTCAAGAGAAACTCCTCAGAACCCCTCCAGACCTGAAAGCTCAAGACCACGATCGAACAGAATGATTTTCAAGAGATAGACCAAGAGCTGGACCAAAGAGTGTGTAAATTGGATTCTGGCGCTATAAAAGTCCTTATTTTACAGAACCTATGCTGTAGAAGTTCTTTAGTACTTACTTACTTATTAACTTCTATTCTGATGTCTCACTGTGTCGCTTTATTTATATCTGATTACTTTACGTTGGGTCTCCTGATAGTTGTTAAATGGAAACAGGTAACGGCATTTGACAGGTTTCACTAGAGGCGCTAAATAAATGTTCTTTTATAAATTATGTTACAGCTCTTCTTACTTGGTTCTTTTTGTCTCACCTTTAACCTTTTCTTGCCTGATAGCTAGGCGTTTTCTAGCCAGCTATTAAAGAATTTTTACAATTTATGCTATTTATTTTCATTTCCGATATTTCTGGTTATAGCTTTCAAGACTTTAATTGAAACAGTTACTGTTTTGTAATTCGCCACTCGCTTTTATTATTTTTTATTAGCAAAACCACTCAACCAGGACGAAGGAACAGTTTATCAAAGAATCGTTCAGCAAATCGCTCAACAAGGCCATTGCTTAGTCAGTTAATGGATCATTCAGGAAATTATTAAGTAAAGTAATTAAGTCAGTATGTCAATCATCAATGGCTGAATCAGCTGTCTTGTTAGACGCAGAGATATTGAACGGCCTATTGCATTAACAGTAAATCATTTTTTTATCTATTACAAAATAACATTAAACCATCAAAGGCAGTCGTCTGATCAATAAGTCATTCAGTCAGTTCGATAGATCTTTTAATGTACCGCGGAGGGAGTGATTCAATAAGGGTAGCCATTGAGTCAGTCAGCCGACGAGCAATTCATTTAGCCACTCATTCGTTAAGTGAGTCAACCATTGAGCCAATCACTGCGTCACTCAGTCACTGAGTCATTCAGCCATTGAGTCACTCAGCCATTGAGTCACTCAGTCATTGAGCAACTTACTCATTAAGTCACTCATTCACTGAGCCACTCATTGACTCTGTCTATAGCACAAGGGGAGTTACGATAGATCCATTTCAACTGATCATAAGATCAGTTTCAATAGATCCATTTCAACTGATCATAAGATCAGTTTCAATAGATCCATTTCAACTGATCATAAGATCAGTTTCAATAGATCCATTTCAACTGATCATAAGATCAGTTTCAATAGATCCATTTCAACTGATCATAAGATCAGTTTCAATAGATCCATTTCAACTGATCATAAGATCAGTTTCAATAGATCCATTTCAACTGATCATAAGATCAGTTTCAATAGATCCATTTCAACTGATCATAAGATCAGTTTCAATAGATCCATTTCAACTGATCATAAGATCAGTTTCAATAGATCCATTTCAACTGATCATAAGATCAGTTTCAATAGATCCATTTCAACCGTGTATAATCTATTTTCGTTTTTTTTCTAAACAGCCATGAGTTAAAATCATCTTGATTCGCCCAAACTCATCTGAAATCTGAAAGAACTCTAAGACTCAGTCCAAAGGCATTCAAGTGACTTTCCCAGCTGAATTCATTAGGATCAACGGTATTACTCTCAATTCATCGACCAGGTTCTGCTTGAGCTGTGGCTCTATCAGGTTAAATTTAGCTCAATTCAGCTAAGTTCAACATTCTCAATCGTAGTCGTATTCGTAAACTCGAGATTTCTAAGCGCTACTTAAAAGCTAAGCGTAGGGCACCAGCTTATTCACGAGAGCTGCGTCTAGTCAGTGGGATTGTACAAGAACCAAGTCCGGTTGCCAGAAGACCAGAGAGAGAAGGGTGAATGTGAGCTGTTAGGGTGGGTTGTGTTTAAGCTGAGAGAAACGGGAAGGCAGCGGGTTCGATAGATCAGAGTGGAATTTCTTGAAAAGGTTGAAAAGGTGAGACTTCACTTTTGAATGTAATAGACTACCTGAGGGGTAATAGATAGAGGGGCTTGAGACGGATGATAGTGGGTGAACGACAGAAAGGATAGAGGAACAGGGAATGTAAGCTCGATTAGCCTATTCTTGTCTGTTATATTTATATTTTGATTTTCAGCATTTTGCTCAATTGGACGTCTGCTATTTTCTCTTACTTTACGGTTTCGAACCTAAGCCCACGAATGTCCATGAAAAGCAACAAAGATAAGAAAGACGTTTGGTGAAATAAATTGTGTGACAAAGATCTAAATGAGGTTATTGTACCTGTATTACTACAGAATAAGAACAGAACAGAACTCAGGATAAGAACAGAACAGAACAGAATTTAACAGAACAGAACTTAACAGAACTTAACAGAACTGAATAGAATAGAATGAGATGGAATGGAATTGAATGCAACACAATACAATACGTCACATAAACAAATATGATGCTTAATGGAATCGTCAGTCTGTTAATTCATTCGCTACATCTCTTTTAATTCGTCCAGTCATTCAAGTAGTCGACCAAAGTTTCCCTCAAGTTATTCTGATTATGCAGTTGATTTCTGAACCCTTGTACAGCGCCCTTTTCTTCGGCCTCGGCTGTGCTACGGCGCTATATAAATTGTCTTATTATTATTCTGATTATTCTGCTGCACACGAGAGAGTCGTCAGCTAGTGCCATGAGACTTATGTGTTTGCCTCTAAAGCAGATGAAGGAAATGAGCGACTGCATTCTTACTTTAGCTTACCGTACTTTTACCATATCTTATATTACTTTAGCTTACCGTACTTTACCATACGTTTTTATACCTATTATTTATAGCAAACTGTATTTATTGTTTTAGAATGATTACACCCGGATAAACGTTTGGAAAGAATGTAATGTAAATCCGCAAAGTCTGTAAGCAACGTTTGATTTCAATACAGACCAGTGTTGCAGCTTTTCAACATCAGATGTCGTCAGTGTTTTCCAATCGACTAAAATTAACTCCTTTTGATTGATGAATATTAAACTTAATTCGGCTACGTTTCTTTGACATGAAATTCGGTTAATTCAGAGTACGAGTCATTTAATCGTTGGACAGCTGTCCACCTTGCTGATAAAATTAAGAACTTTTTATATCATAAATGTGCTCAATGACTGAGTGAGTCAGTTACTAAATGACTCAATGACTCAATGACTGATGTGTGTAAACGACTAAATTACTTAATGAATTAATGACCAGACTTAATGACTCAATGACTGAGTGGCTAAGTGACTGAGTGGGTAAATGACTGAATGACTCAGTGACTCAGTAGCTAAATGACTGCATGGTTCAATGACTGAGTGGCTAAGAGGCTGAATGATTGATTTGCTAAATGACTCAATAACTCAATGACTGAATGGTTAACTGATTCAGTGACTGAATGACTCAATTACTGAGTCGTTAAATGACTAAATGAGTCAATGAATGACTGAGTGGCTAAATGATGCTTCAAGTGATGACAATGGTTCCGATACTGGATAGTCGCTACAGATATCACCTAGATTCTGAAAAATATTTAAGAAGCACAGTTCAAAATGTTATATTGCAATGTTCTCTCAATCACATACCTAGATTCTGAAAGATTTTTAAGAAGCACAATTCAAAATGTTATACTGCAATGTTCTCACAATCACATGCATAAACTAGACGCTTCGAGTATGAAACGATTTGGCAGTGCTTTCAGTCTGCAACGATTTTCCCGGATTGCCATTTTCAGTGTAGGCACTTTAGACATCGCACCCTGATAACCAACATTTACTTTTCGGTTAAGCGTATTTCGAATAAAATATGTGAGCATTGGAGCCATCTTCAGTGACATCATAGCTATCTCATGAGCTTATTTAGGAGAACAGCCACGGACAGGGCGAAATTTGTAGGCAGAAAAGCAGAACTTCGTTTACCTCGATGCAGACTAGTTCATATTTATCTTCCAAGCACTGTAGCTGTATTTTTCTCCATAGATGTTGCTCCTGTCCACTGCATAGTCTTACGGTCAGTCATTACCATACCTAGCATTATCTTCTAGTTTACGCATATTTAATTGGATAACTTTTAAAATAAATCATTATTTAAAGTAATGCCTAAAAATACCACATCCACAGTTGGTTTTTCACAAATCTGGTGAATCTCTTTCGTGAATACAAACACAACACACCCTAACAGATCCTTTTCCCCTTCTGTCTGTCTGTCTGTCTGTCTGTCTGTCTGTCCGTCTGTCTGTCTGTCTGGTCTTCTGGCAACCGGACTTAGTTCTTGACACGGCGTCTTAAGACAACCCCACTGACTTGACGCAGCGCTCGTGAATAAGCTGATGCTCTGCTCTTAGCAGAACATAAATCTGGAATTATGTGTCTGTCAAGGATGCGCTTTGAAGCCTTAAGTTCGAAATATTACAGTTGCCTTAGAAAACAACGGATGAATCACTTCGTCTGATGTTTCTTGCTGTTGCAGCAGTCGTGGTGTCGCTCTTTGGAATCTGGGGGAACATTCTGGGATGCTGGGCCACTGAACAGCCGCCGACATA
Source organism: Norana najaformis (assembly GCA_964023275.1). Taxonomy (NCBI): domain Eukaryota; kingdom Metazoa; phylum Annelida; class Clitellata; order Crassiclitellata; family Hormogastridae; genus Norana; species Norana najaformis. Next base: position 7,757,014 of record OZ029915.1, read on the forward strand.
TCTGCACCTACAGGCGGATGCCAGGTTCAGGAGGTTCATCTTGAGGCGATGCCAGATGATACTACGGCAGATGGTTGATGGTCGAGAGGTTAGCATGTTGGACTGTAAACCCGTGAGTCGAGGATTCAATTTTCCGCCACGACAAAAAGTAATTTTATGATTGCCGTTCCATTAACGCCCTCTACTCAAACTCATCTATAAAATGAGTACATTGATCGTACACTGTTCGTTGAGAAGATCAGGTAGCGATAGAGAGAGCACTGGCCAGCTGTCATCATATGCCGAGGCTAAGCAAATGAAGTCGCTACCACTTAATAACCCCGGCTGCCTCTGAAGTTAGCTTAAGGGATTGCTCTTCTTCTTCCTCCTCCTCCTCCTCCTCTTCTTCTTCTTCTTCTTTTTCTGCTTCTTCATCATCATCTTCTTCTTCTTCTTTTATCCTCCTCTTCCTTCTCCTCATCTTCTTCTTCCCATTCTTCTTCGTATATAAGCGCATGTGCATATAGATAATATAGACATACGAATCTATGTATTAGAGGTTGACTGCCTTTTGCTTTCTTGTGGCCAATCAATATAATGCATAGGACGATCAGGTGCAAAGGGAAGCTGACAATTGAATAATAAATGCATTCGCTATTTCCAACCATCACCTGGATGTTGATATAAATCAGTTCATCTGTAAAGACAGACAGACAGGCATACATACATACATACATACAGACAGACAGATAGACAGACAGATAGATAGACATATAGATAGAGATAGAATAATAGATAGAATAGAGAGAGAGAGAGAAGAGACAGACAGACAGACAGACAGACAGACAAACAGAAAGAGACACGATGCATTGAGAGGAAACTGAAGAAAGAGAAAGCGACCGATAATTATAATTTTATAGTTCGATTCTGTCACCTTTGAAATACATTGGAGCCTGCATAGTAATTATTTTGCCTCTGTGAATTCACTTCTCTTAGACACAACTATGTAAGTGCACATATGCAATGACATACTTTGTATGTGCACATATGCAATGACATACTTTGTATGTGCACATATGCAATGACATACTTTGTATGTGCACATATGCAAAACATAAGTTTGCATCTATATATATTTATATATACACAAGAATTATAGTTTTGCATACTTTGTGTACTGTTTATACATGTTGTATATATTACTTCAGTATAAACACGCTATATACATACTTTATATGTATATACACGGTATATACATACTTTATATGTATATACACGGTATATACATACTTTACATGTATGTATATATATAGGCGCCATTGGACGTATGAACCTGCCTAAAGGGCAGAGAACCACAAGAAGAAGAAGACACGGTATATACATACTTTATATGTATATACATAAGTATATGCATACTTTTCGAACAGTTTTAAGATCTGTGAGATAGTCATTCTTTAGCGCAGTTGTCTAAGTTAATACCTATAAGCATGGAAAAGATTTTCATCAGCAATGCAACACTATATTAAAATGCTATAGGGCCACTCGGAGTAATGGATAGAACTGTAGAATAATAGACGCATCACCCGTTTGAATCGGCTAGATAGCATGTTATGTTATTAGAATCGTAGCCCCTTGAATCGTTTAAATTTATTAAAAGCACGTGAAAGCTTAACACAGCCTAACGATTGGAATTGGCTGGGCGTAGCTTATATATCTGTTGGTTGTTTAATTCTTTTAACTTACTTGTAAATTAATTAATTAGTTAATTAGCTTTTATTGCTTTTAGCTATTTTTTAACAAATGATGTGACAGAAAAAATATGCTATACAGAAGACGATTGGTCGTCAATAAATGTTAGTCTTAGTTTTATTATTTTATTTATTTATTTGTTTATTTATTTATTCATTAACATGCAAACACAAGTTTTGCATTTAATTTAAAATTCATGTAGCACCCTTCAGGGACTGTTTTTTACATTACTACCAAAACCTTACCATGCCTTCACAGTTCTTATTCCACTTGATCTTCTTGTGTTAAAAAGAAGAGGACTGCATAGCTGCATCGGTAGTGCGTTGCTCTTACACTGGCGGTATCGTCTGATCGCTTCACGCTGGTGCATACAATCTAAAATATTTGCCCAAGACTGCCATAGTTCATATATAAGGATTTGAAATTAGGGTCTGGCGCCGATTCAAACAGACAGAAGTACTGAAGCCAATAATCTAAGAAAAATCACTAAAATAAAGTAATATTGAGTATCAAAGTTACTATAGAACGTGTTGTTTATGCAAACATGCTTACAAACAAACAAAATTTAAATCAATCGGCTGGGCACTGTGGATGCCATGCTGGCAAGCACAGTGACGTTAAGCAATGACGAGCTTTAATCAGTACTTTAGGCCTTTCGTCTGGTTGGGTAAATTGGTCTAAGTTCAGGTGGTGACGATAAGGTGTCCTGCTTGGGCTCCAAGGGGAAAAATCTTTCAAACCCCGGAATCAAATAATTTCCCCATGGAGATATGTAAACACTCGCATCATATTTGCCTCTAACTCTGTATGCATGCACACACCTACACACCCTTATATGTATACGTATACATATATATATATACTTTTGCATATATATATATTCATACACACATACATACATAGCACATACATCACATACGTGCGTATATATATTATATAATATTATATATATATTAATGCAATCATACATGCATCTATTCTCATAAATACACGCATACATGCATGAATCGCAGCATGGTGACCTACATTTTGTTAGTAAACATGGACATACGAGTGCATGTATTAATTGTCAGCGCATGTGGAGTGTTTGTATACGCATGTATATTCATGTATATCAATGCATACGTATGCGCTTATATATGCTACATATGCACAAGCATACAATGTCCGTTGGAATCTAATCTGAGGATGTTATTTGTATAGCATATGTTTGTGAAGAAAGGCAAATAATTTTTAAAAATTTTCAACCTTTACTGTTGATTATTCTAACTTCAGTGCATGCATAAACCGAGAGAGATATCTCGGTCATATGTAGGCCTATATATGTTGCCATATGAATTAATAATTAATATATATATACAATTATATATATTTATTTGTGTATATGTTGCTATGTAATTAATATATATATATAATATATATATATGTGCATTCTATTTTACGTTTTTGCTATAAAATAGATATTACTTAGTAACTATAACCATTAAATATAAAAACATTTGTATGTGAAGATATAAATGAATTTAGCTTCTCTTATAAAGAAATATGAATATTATTATTTTAGGCAAATATTTTGCCTTCATCGACTAGATGTGCTTCCATAATTCTATTAGCCTTTTATTCGATTTCTGGGTTGATCTAGATTGGTGACACGGGACCGAATACAGATGGGACGCATGCAAGCTCTGCAACTGATCTTCAAAGCATGTGTGCCCTACACGGTGGGAAATTCGTAGACTGGTCTGCGTCACGCATCAGTGACATTTCGTCTTCACCGCTTAAGTACATGTATTGTTCGATATCAATTGTTATGTAAATGAAATTTTAGATCTACAGGTGTGTATGCATTTACATATAATGTCTTTTGTGTATATTTAACAAATGAACGAAGAAAATGGAGTTCATTTATTCGAAGTCTTTGCTGCCAGTGGATTAGGAGGAGGAGAACGGAGAAGAGAAGAACGACGACGGTGATGATGATGATGATGATTATTGTGATAAATGCTCATGTAAGTAAATGCAAGTATATTCCTTATGCATACATTTACACATGTAATGCATGCATACCTTGATTAAAATGGGATTAAGGGAGTCTCCTATATTTGAGTTTAAAGGGGCTTGGTGGATCCATTTGGTCATTTCGGGCATGACCTCCCATATACTCGGTTAGGGCATGGTTGGGAGTTACAACCCTGGGTCCGATTGTTCACATATGTCACTGCATATGTATTTTGTATATATATTTATGTATTTTTGCAAAGCATGTAAATGTATGGGCACATAAATACATTCTCCTTGACATGACGTATGTTATTTACATTATGCTTGAAAGTCTTGTACTCAGACTCCTGACATGATAATTTCTATAGCGCCGTTGTAACAATCTGTGCCAAAGGCATCAATCAATGACACACAGACGTCTAGCCATAGCCATCAACAGGCCAACAGAACATACATACATACATACAGACATACATACATACATACAAACATACATATATACATACATACACACGTACATACATACATACATACATACACACATACTTACATACATACATATACACATACATACATATTGCATACATAAGTACATACATACATACATACATAAGTGCATACATGCATGCATGCATTCATACATACTCGAATCAGTAAAAGAGTCAGAAGAGACTGGCTCCAACACACACGTTCTGTTTTCTTGTTCTATTGGGAGTAAAATTTTGTCGCGTTTTTCAGGGTTCCCTATTTATATACCTTTTGCCCCAACTATTTAGGATTGCAGGGTGAGTTTAAAAGAAGTGCCTAAGCACACGATAAAGTACTACCTAGAGCGCTATCCTTAAGCCGCTCCTTGCTCGGAATTGGCTGTTGAAATTAGGCCTAAGAAAAATTCCCTGTCATTGGGAAAGGATAATTTATTCATGAATAGGTTCCGATGTATGTTATTACGAAAGACCAAATCTTCTACTAGACTGTGACAGCGGCTGTTCTTAACTAGTTTTATACTTGCATACATACACGCGTACATGCGTACATATATACATTCATACATGCGTACATATATACATTCATACATGCACACATACCTGCATACATACATGCATACATGCATACATGCATACATACATACATACATACATACATACATATATACATACATACATACATACACATGCATACACACTTGCATACACACATGCATACTTACATGCTCAGAAGGGGAAATAAACTGTTCAGTTATATTTAAATTTATCATGACTGTAGATTCTTATTCATATCCTCAGTCATACCTCATACCTTGTACACCCGACCTTTCTGTGCCCTCTTTAACAATGTCAGTTTTCATATGTTCCAATCCTATTTGTTTCCAGAGTGGCATTGCCTTTTTCAGATTAAATTCGATTGGATTAGATATATTTTTATATAGAATTTAATGCATAATAAGCTATAAATTGATATTTCTACGTTTGCTTAAAAGGTAAATATCAAAACTATGCATAGCCATTAATATAACATGTCTAAAATTCTAGCATTTTTCTGAGAAACTAGAATTTATTAGATGCATTATCTTAATAATGCTGCTTAGTTTTTTTGGCTTTTCGCTTCTTCTATCATTTAACTTTAACTGTCGCATGTAGTTCAAATTTGGTGCACATCTTTGTGTGTAGATTATTACTGAGTAGATACTATCCATATACACAGAATAAGAATAAAAACAATGTCCAACACAAAGGATTAGTATGCGCATACTAACCCTTATGTAATGGACATTGTTCTTTTTCTTTATCTATATATCGGTATAGTAGGTTTGCATTGCATGAAAAGCTGAGAACGAACTGAGTGGAATATGCAGTGCATATTCCGCTCAGTTCGTTCTCAGCTTTTCATTTTTCACTATTTAAAGACCTACGCATAGTTTAGGGGCGTGCTGTTGAATGAATGAATGAATGAATGAATGAATGAATAAAGAAAGAAAAAAATTAAATAAGTTTTGATTTATGTTGTTCATTCTTGTGCTCACATGCTTCCATTCGTTCGCTCTGAATTCTGTTCTTAATGCAAGTGTTTTTTTCTTCATTGTGGTTCAGCTTAATGAAGTCTAAGCTTTATTTTGCTTCTGCTTCCGTTACTTTATATCTATAGAAAATTATTTCATCCGGATAATAGAGGAAAAAATGATAATAACAACAACAAGAAGATAAAGAATATGAATAAGAATAATAACCTAGTTTTAATCTAGATTAAGAAAAAGAATAAGAATAATACAATAATAATAATAATAATAATAATAATAATAATAATAATAATAATAATAATAATAATAATAATAATAATAATAAGAAGAAGAAGAAGAAGAAGAAGAAGAAGAAGAAGAAAAAGAAAAGAAAAAGAGAAAGAAGAAGAAAAGAAAATGAAAATGACGACAACAACGATGACGACGATGATGATGATGATGGTGATGATGATGATGATGACGACGACGACGATGATGATGTCTAGCGGAAACGATGTGCGTTGTTACGCTAAGCGTTATTACAAGTAATCCCGATGTCCCTAGGTACCTTTGGTACAGAGATTTCGAGGGAAATCAAAGGGAACAGTTGGCCCTGCCTCGATTTGATTTGGAGTGGCATGACACGGAGTTGCTCCGAAGCAAGTTAGAAGGAGGGTTATCTGCTAGGCTAGCAAAGAGGGAGAAGGTCATTGTAAATGGTTATCAGCTCTGGAAAGGTCGATATTTATCCTGGGAAACTAAAGTAGCTCTGAAAAATTAGGTGAACTAAAAAGTCGGAAAAATCGTACACAGGGCTCATGACTATTAAACATTCTAATTTGTCATGTATATTGACGACAAAAGGTCGTCATAATTCCTGATGAATTGAAAAGCCGTTAGAAGTTTTTCCACATAGCCTTGTTTACTTACGAGTATTTACTTGTTTACTTATTTACTTGTTTACTTGACCTACCCACCAGTTGGATCCACCATTGAGCTTGTAAACAAGTGTGTGACCTTTACCCTATAGCCTGCCTGTATATTTGTTCAGCTGCATGGTGGTCATCCATGAAGAAATTATAGGTCAGTTCAGTCCAGTTGGTTGCATTTATCCAAATCTAGTCTCCTGTCCACAGACTTTTCCCCATCTACCGTTTTTCAACAGCAAATCGAACCAGGCCATCAAGTTGAGGAGTCTATCTTGAACTGGCGCTTCATAAATTTTTCATTACATTACATTAGATTGAAACTGTGCAGGATTTAGCTCTATAGCGTGGGGGGCGCCCCTCTTGGTTATATGCCGGCGTCCCTTAGACCAAACCCATGTATGGTGGACTGCCAGAATGTTCTCTTGAAATGCTTTTGCCCCTGGCAGGATGTATGTCTTGCCAGGGATGCTCTAAGGCTGCGAGAGACATGGATGAACACAGAAGAACTGACTGAATAACATCCATGCGTTCGACACGTGATCCCTCTTGACGCTCTTTCGAAGGTCATATGAGAAGGACGGATACCATCTCAGTCTCTGCCAGAATTAGGCAGGCAGGCATACAGACAGACAGGCGGACAGGCAGACAGACATACAGGCAGGCAGGCAGGCAGATAGACACACAGACTGACAGACAGAGAGGAGGCAGACAGACATAAATCAACGCACAGAAACCGATATGCAAAAACCCACCACACAGACGTATGCACAGATACGCAGATACCGGACAAAGGCCCCCACACACACAGACACGCAGACAAAGTAACACACAGACAAATACAGAAAGAGCGAGGCAACGTTATCGTGACAGAAAAGCGCTTGGCATCTGCAAGGGGGGGATCCAGGACATGAATTTATTGGGCGAAGCTAGAGTGAAATCTGAGATATAGCGATAAATTAATTATGCAAATTATCCATGAGCCAAATTAAGGGGGATATCTCCATTACGACCCCCTCTGAATCGGCCAATGCAATCTGCCCCAATTATACTTTGGCTTGCCCTAGATAAACCCTCCCTCATTCCCAACCCAACCACCCTTTTATCGTGACCCCGTAAACTTCAGAAAAACCCTGTCAAGCTGATTAGATTTCTCGGATGAGAGGAACGTGACATTGAAATGGAAATCATCTATATGGAATTTGTCGATTAATGGGTCGTCATAGATCAAGGAATAAAAATATCATTTATATATATATATATATACACACAAGGGCGGTTAAGGAACCTTTCTAGAGGTACATAAAATACGCTATATAAAGTATCTTGACACATTCACACATACAAACATAATAAAAATATACATACATGCATGAATTCATGCAAACATACATACATACATACATACAGATATACATACATACATACATGCTTACATACCAAGGTCTGCAGATAACAGGCCTGTAGATAACTGTTACGTATGTACGTACGTGCATAAAATCCCCTCATGCACCCATCTGAAGTTGGGAGTCACGCCATTGAGTTCTCCCACGGTCAGGGTGAAAATTGCCTAAGAAGCAAGTAAAATAAGAATGTCGTCATAAACCTGGGAAAATAAAGAGATCATTAAAAGGTTAGAAGCTGGAAGACTAGACAAGAGGCATAAAACTCAGATGCATTCAAATGAGCTATACCTGGAACATAGCAACAACAAAGAGAAAGTCAGTAAGAAATGCGGTTCCGTCTCGATTCTCCTTTACCCGTTTTGCCAACTTAAGGTTCCGCTGACGCATCTTTGCAGAGAATTAAATAAAGGGGACAAATCATTTATTATTTCTGCATTTATCAAGCGCCACTATAAAATGACTAAGCATCAATCGAAGGTACTGAGCAATTGTGAGCTCAAGGTCCCTAAACAGTAAAAGTCTCAGAGGAGGCTCGAACCCGTACCTTCCGCAATACAAGCCAAGAGCCACTGGGCCACAAATGGCCTAATACAGACGTGGAATAAAGGTTGATCGATATTATAGGCGGAGTGATCAACTACGTGACAGCCTTTCTCAGGTGTGTGTTGGGGTCGCCAATGGATACCATAAGCCCCTCCCAGTCTATTTATAAATGTGAACGCCAAGCGACCTCTGGCCTTTGAAAGAGTCCGCGTTCTGTCAATAACCTCAATAATAAAATCAAGCTTAGCAATGTTGACAATAGAGATAAGCTCGATCGATGCAGAGAGTGACTGGGTCTGGCAGGTGCGCGCTGACGTCATACGGGTCTTTTTCTAATGATAACATTACTGACAGAACGCAGGCTCTATCAAAGGCCAGAGGGCGCCAGGCGTTCAAGTCTATAAATAGACTGGGCCGGCCTTATGGTTTTATACATTGGCGACAACAACAAAGAATCACTTACAATGTTATCGTTCGCTCACTGTATGAATATAAAGATTTTGATTACATTAATTCTCGTGATTGCTTCAGTATAATTGCTCTTGGTTTTCTTTCCAAGTGTAGATAAGCTTCAAAGCTGTTAGTTTCCCTTCAAACTGTGCAGCAAGTTAGACTTTTAAACTGTTTATAACAATGCACAATTTTTACTGACTTGTGCTTTTTGTATTGCTTTGTATGCATTGTTGTGTAAAGTGTGGGCGTTCGTCTTGCTGTAATAAAGATTACTTACTTACTTTCAAGATAGATTGTCCGTCGATCTATATATGGACTCGATGTTCTCTATATAAAAACGACACGAATTTCACTGCAACATTTACGAACATTCTTGGCAGTTTCTGCGCCTAACATTTGGTTCTTAGCACTATAGTCACAGGTCTGAAATTGTAACTGTAATTGTAATTTAAGATTTATAAAGCGCCCCTTAGAGAACAGACTCAACAGAGGCGCTCCCGACCCCAACAAGTAAAATCAGTACAGTCTTCAGGCGCCTGCGAAACCCTGAGACGGGAAGAGAGAGGAGCTCGAGTCGCAGAAGTCGAGAGAGACGGTTCCAGAGAGTGGGGCCGACATAATTTAGTTGGTTTGTGTTGGTTACTGTTGCTGCCTTCGGGAGTAGTAAAGAGGTCACGGATCACAGAAGACAGCGATCTTCGATAAGGAAATCGATTGTGCTGCGTTTCACTCTGCTCAACAAACATTCTTAAACTTCCTTAAAGCGCATTTGTTCAGAGCATTTAGATTGTCATGCGTCAAGCGGTTTGTGAGGTACCTATAAAGGCGATATATTAAGCGTCTTCGAATATACATATATACAAACAAAAAACATGCATACATACATACATACATACGCACATACATACATACACACATACATACATACATACATACATATATATATATATACATACATATGTTTATATATACATATATACATTGTTGCGAGGGCACGTGTGGAAGGCAGGTGAGGTTAGGTCAGAAGGTGACACGTGCCCATGCAACATTCTGTTAGGAACACGTGAGCATGCACCTGTGTTGGAAGAAGTGTTTGAGGGAGTGGTTAAAGGAGTGGTTGTCTCGTTGGTTGAGAAGAAGGTATAACAGAGAGAGCTTAAACTGTTGTGGGAAGTTCTTTGTCTGATGTTGCCGTGTTGGAGGAAGTTCGTTGGTTCTGAGTCGGTTCTGATGTTTTCTTTGAGATTCGTTGAAGTTCGTTGAGCTGACGTTGTTGCTGCCTGATGTTGCCGTCGAGTGTTCGAGAATACAGAATTTTAAACCAACGAACGTTGTATGCTGGTTCGGCCTATACCCCTACGAGCCTAATCCTTTTCCAGCATGCAACAACATACATACATACATACATACATACATACATACATATATACATACATAATTAGCGTCGTTTTGCGATGAAGCGCTTTCTTTCAACGATTGCTCGCATACGTCTCAAAATTTTTAAATCATTGTGTAGCATTAAGGATAGATTTGTTGGATCCTGGCAGTGCATGCATTTTAATTTGCTAAGGGCACACCACTGATTTTCCCCAAACTGGTTGTTTACTAAATTTGTAAAAGAGATCACTTTAAAACTGAAGTCATCATCATCATCATCATGCACCGTGGGGTCAGCGCCTGTAGGAGTCCGATGCCAATTTCACCATGTTCTTCCACTGTTGTCTGTTCAGTGCGGCGTGGCTCAGTTCTTAAAAACTGAAGTAATGGGGAGTTAAAACAAGTGGTCATAAACTAACAACATCAACTAAGAAACGGGTGATAGAATCCTAAGAAAATAAACAAATCATACAAATCTGGCATTCAGCTCATAGCAAAGAATCCTAAGAAAATAAACAAATCATACAAATCTGGCATTCAGCTCATAGCAAAGAATCCTAAGAAAATAAACAAATCATACAAATCATTGAGCTCATAGCAAAGAAGCGCACGGCCGGATCTTAAGCATGTCAACGTCAGGACTAAAATATTATCGTTATCGTAATCGTAATCTCGAGATTTCTACAGCGCCCAACGAAAGCCAAGTCGCGGGAACCAGCTTCTTTACAGGCACTCAGTAAAACAAAATCGATAGGCAAAAGGGTTCGGTTATTCACCGATATACCGTAAACTATAATCTGGTGTCTTTAATGCTTAATACATGCATGTAAGACAATAACACTTATGAAGCTTATAATTACTTACTCCGCTTCTCCCCTAGCAAACATACAACCGCCCCTCAGATTAAAATTTATTGAAAATCTCGCAAAAATAAATAATTTAATTAATAAATTAATAAATTAAATATGTGTTCTGTTGAAGCACTGCATTTTTCATATTTAGTCATCGATATAAAACGTGTAAAAATGATCATATATACATATATATGTATGTATTTTAATAGGTATACTTTTGCATTTGACTAGATGCAGCATATGTTTTCAAACTACCTTAGAACGCACTTGTTTAGATCAAATAGGTAGTCAGTGTGGCACTAATAAGAGTAACTGAAACAGCGCTGTATTAAGTGTTTATATATATATGTATATATGTGTATACATGAATTTATAAGCAATGTATATTGTTGTACACTGTACAAAACTGATATACAGATGTGTATATCAGTTGATATATATATATAACTGATATATATATTCCATGCCACCTCATTTTATACGTATCACTCAATTACCATTCATAAACTACACGTAAGGTCGATCATTTATTCTTATGAAGTGTCTTTTGTTCAAGTTTACACGGGTAAAAAATAGGAAGTTGTTAATATAGCTGGAAAATTATGTTAACTTCTCAAAATTTTCAAAATTTTTCCTGCAATCCTGCAGAACGCGTTGATACACTCGTAACATATTGATAGATATGCTTTTGTATAACGCATTGAAACTGTGAACATTTTCTCAACATTTTAAATGCATTTCAAACCCTTTTTTGTTTATATGCATTTGGTTATATATCAGTTATTCATATCTCCCGTATATACAATAAACAAATATGTAAATAAATAAAAAACGTTCATGGAACAGATTATACTGATTTGTTTAAAACTGAAAAAGAATATACACGATTAATATTATATGGTTTGCTAAATATGGTCACACTGCAGCTATAGAGGAATTTTATAAATGCAGATGATATGAAAGTAGATAACAAAAATCAAACGAAGACGATAATATCTAGCAGTTCTGGTAGACAGTACTTAGAGAATACTTATACAATACTTATACGATACTTATACAATACTTATATGATATTTATGCAATACTTTAACAATACGTATACAATGATTATATAAAACTTATACCATAATTATACTTAAATAAAACTTATACCATAATTATACTTAAATAAAACTTATACGATACTTATACGATATTTATACAACACTTATATGATACTTATACGATACTTATACAGTACATATGTCCATTTTTATAAAGATGCATTGACCGAATTTATAGTTGAGACTGGGTCGATGACACAGCAAGGCAGAAAACCCGATGAATCGCAGGGAATTCAATCAGTTGATCGCATATTCATCATCTTCAGCATTCAACTCTATCTGAAAAGCATATAAATACACGAAGCACACATGCCTCTATATATAATACAATGACCTGCATGTATGTGTATATGTATGCATATGTATATACTACATACACCTTGTATATGACACTTAAGATTAATGTATTGATTCATATACTCCATAATGTATGACTATAAGATGACATAGATATCAATCGATATATAGCAAATACATTTCATTTATAGGTCCATATATACACCGAATGCGTTGATACATTTAAACACGTATGTTCATATATATATATATATATATATATATATATATATATATATATATATATATATATATATATATATATATATATATATATATATATATATATATATATATATATATATATATATATATATGTGTGTGTGTGTGTGTGTGTGTGTGTAAAGATTGTATTAGAGCTGAGGTTATAAGGCCAGAGGTGGCTTTATTTATTGTTGCAACCATTCCAGTAACTGATTGCTTGGTATTCACGTCCATGTGTCTATATGTTCAATACGGTAATGGTCCCATACATCAATGCAATGATATGTATATATGTATGTGCATGCAGGTCTCTACTGGTATGTATGTATGTATGTATGTTTGTATGTATGTAAGCATGTATGCATGCATGCATGTATATAATTTTATAATTTTATATGTATATAATTTTATATGTGTGTATGTTTATATAGCTCCTTTTCACGATCTCTCTAAGTAACAATATATATATATTCAATGTATGGATTGAACGTATTTATTATATATTGACTGCTGTCTATATGCCATCTTATAGTCATGTATGTATGGAGTATATGCATCAACATACTAGTCTCACGTGTCATATAAACTGGTAGAGTTTCAGCACATGCATACAGTAATAATGCATGATACGTAGGCAGATATTATATATTGCATATATACATATATGCATCCATACATGCGTGCATACATACATACATTCATATATACACATACATACATACATACATACATGCACATACATACACATACATACATACTTACATAGTAAGGAATTTTGTGGTTATCCGCGATGAATAATGATTCTTATTAGGAAATCTGTTGCTGTTTTTCAAGGGAGCAGGAAGTCCATGAAGCTGCATCGTACCATATGCTACCACATCACATACAATTGTTGACAGAAAATTACAAACATAAATACACACATACATACACACATACAAACATACATACATACACACAGACATACATACATACATACACACATACATACATACATATATACATACATGTATACATACATGCATGCATACATACATACATATACAGGTATATGCACACATGCATACATCATATATATGTCTATATGCATTTATAATCTAGGGAATATAATATGATGATTAGGCCTATATAAAGCATTCAAGGATTTATCACAGTTTAGGTGCGCATATATATATATATATGTATGTATCACTATGTATCACTAAATTTGTAAAGCGCCTTTTATGTAACTCACAAAGGCATATAAATATATACGTCGTTTTGAGTGGGGGATGTGTGCGTGTATGTGTTGGTGTGAATGAATGTGTTGTGTTGGCCCTATGTATATAGAAACGATCAATATTACCGTTGAATAAGAACATACATAGTTTAGTTACTTTGCATACCATTAATAGATGGGCTTCAGTCGAAGCGGTATGAAGGAACTGTTGCATAGTGCATGAGTTGAACAAATCGGAATATTTTTTTTGTTTCATTGAGCTAAGAGCTTCTGTTTCTAATACTGTAAGCAGTCGTCGACAGTCGCGGTAGTGCATTAAGATAACGGCGCTATAGAAATTTCCAATATGCACTTGAGTAGAACTGAATCGAAGAAACTAGAATAAAATTGAATGGAATAGCTCAGTTCAGGTTATGTGAGGTCAGGTCAGGTTGGGTCGGAATGGATTAGTTTAGGATAGAAAAATGTTAGGATGGAGTCCTAATTTGAGAAACATCGAATTGAAATTATTCATGCTTTCAATACCCTGTGTATTGGGATGGAGTCCTAATTTCAGAAATATCGATTCGAAATGAAGAATGCTTTCTTTACTCTATGTATTGAAACTTAGTCTCTTGAAATGACTTTCCTTTGTCTTATGTTTATTGTTGTTTATTTCATTTTCCTTGAAGAACGTAATAAAAAAACAAAAAAACCGTTCAGCTGACTTTCCTACATGGAACACTTAGTTTTAGGAGGGATGAATACTGGACACTGGAAGTCTTCTGAGCCATTTACATGTTAAAACCCATGTTATGCTACGTTATGATATGCTATGCTATGCTACTACATGTTATGTCATGTCTTGGCATGTTATGTTATGTGATGTGATGTTATGTTACGCTATGTCATATTATGTTATGTTATGTTATGCAATTTTAGGCCTGTTAAGCAATTAGCATTTTAAACACAATTTCGAGCGGTATATAATGCTCGCCTGGAAATGACACTTGTATCGCCCACAGGTTTGCCACCTCTAGCATCCCTCGCAGCTGCTTAACAACCCTCTTCCAGCCTTCCCGACCATGTGAAGAATGCCCCATCCTTGGATACCTTTAAGAAAGGGCTTAAAACGTTTCTATTTAAATTATCGTATGACTGTAGTTATTTCTCTATTGTCGCTTGAACTTATGTACAGCGCCCTTTTCTTCGGCCTCGGTCGTGTTACGGCGATATACAAATTGTCTTCTTCTTCTTCTTCTTCTTCTTCTTCTTCTTCTTCTTCTTATTATTATTATTATTATTAATTAATTAATTAATTAATTACCTGCCCCGATGATTACATACATAGGACCGGAACATTTGAACTAACCCTATGCATATAATGACTAATGGAGATCAGATCTTGGTCAACAAACCCCGACCTTTAAGTAGAGCGCGTGGGAGGTTGATGTATTTACCTCAGGTAAAGTATAGAACATGTGTCGGACATTCCTCTGGGAACAGTCTTCGTTTGATGTACCTATTGTTTCAGTTGATAAAAGTTCAACAAATCTTCTTCGTTTACCTTAAGTCGCTCTAGTTTGTTTAGATTAGTGATAAGATAACCGTGTAAGCAGCGCTTTTGGGAGATGCCTGAAGGGCGCTATAGAAATGATTTGATAAATTACATTAGAAGGTGTTGCGTCAGTTCCTGTTTATTGCGCTTTATCAGTGGAACATGTCAGGAACCGTTTTCCTGTATGCGGGAGTTGATGCAGCTTTTCACTTGGTTCCACAAGAAATGCCTGGAATCATGAAGCGCAAGGGGTTCGAGCAGATGGCACAGAATTGTCCGTGGTGCAGCCAATCCTCGGCTTGAGGACGGTTGAAGACAAGACAAGATAAGACAAAGGGATTCGAACTTAGGGAGTTCAAGCAACACAACTCGGCTTTTGTGCATTACACAAGTATGTCTGCAAGAACGTAGTTTAAGGGTAACAAAAAATTTCAACTATTCATCCATGCGTGTCATCTTTTGTGCGGATATTCACAAAGTATTATACTCAATTATACCTGAATAAATTTCCTTATTTTCTTCTTTCCTTCATTTCTTCCTTCCATCCTTCGCTCGTTTATGCGTTTATTTGTTCATTAGCTCATTCATTCATTCATTCGTGCATTCTTTCATTTACTTATTAATTCGCCCTTTCGTTCATTCGTTCAATCGTTCGTTCACGCGTTCTTTTATTCATTCATTGATTCGTTCATTCTTTCATTTAATAGTTTTTGAATCGTTATGATTTCCAGGAAACTTAGGTGCGAGCTTTTGATTTCCTCAGTTCACGTTGTTCAGGTGAAGCAGTGCAGAAAAAGCGCTATAAAAATGCAGTGCCATTTTATAGTTAATTCTTTTTCTTTACATATTAGTCAACACATCTGCATTACTAATAAACATTGATTTAGGATAGAACTTCGCGTTGACGATCGCTTTATTGACAAACATACAGACACAGGCACACAGCTAGCTATAGAACAGCCAGACAAAGAGGCAAAGGCAGAGAGAGCGAGAGAGAGAGAGATAGAGAGAGAGAGAGAGAGAGAGTTGGAGAAGGGGACGGAGATATATTCTGCAGAGGCAAGGTTCATTGAATGGGCAGGGACTTGGACATGAGCCAAGCAACAGACAGACAGACAGATAATCAGACAGAGAGAGAGACAGAGAGACAGACAGGCAGACAGGCAGACAGACAGACAGGCAGATACACAGGCAGGCAGGCCGGCAGGCAGACATACAGACACATTGACCTGACTGCGGCTTAATTTTGGTGCGCCATCGGTTGATATCTTATGCATTAGACACCGGCGCTATAGAAGCTGCAAATTACAACTTACAATTACAGGCGGAGTCAAAGACAAACAGAGTTTAAGCCAAAGGTGAAGAGAAAAACTGAAGAAAGATGAAGAAAAACACAGGAGTTTGTGATGTGACCAATGGTTTTGCATTTCAGACATCTCCAAGGTGAAAGCACTGGATGACTCCATGGATTCAGATTTTTAGATCAACTCCTGAGCCATTATTTAAAATTTATTGTTCAAATGAAAACAATTCGTTTGGAGTAGTCGTTTATTCGTAAGGGACAATTTGAATTTAGCAGATAAATAGCAAATGCACTTTTCAATAATCCACCCATCCATCTGTCCATTGATCCGTACATAAATTCGTTTATCGATCAATCCATCGATCTATTCATCTGTTCATTGATCATCTCATTGATGTCTCTATCTATCGATCAATTCTCAAATCCATTTAATCGATCCATACATGTGGCCGACCTTCGTTCTTTAAAAACAATGCCAGACTGATCCACCATCGTTCTAAGGATGCTACTTGTGTTCTTCAGGATGTCGTTTAGAGACACAAAGACAGGATATGGGTGATTTTTCCAGTTATCTGCGCCCTAATTGTATACAGTTGAAAGCGAAAGTGAAAGTTCTCGTGCCTCACAATCTATGGAAATCTTGCATTCACTTTGACACTAGAAGAGCTTTTCTTAGCGTACTGTTGCATGATGCTAATGTACAGGTGTGAACTCTGAATATATCTACTTTCTTAAGTGCAGTACCTGCAATAACATAGGTGGAGCACTTGACAGACTAACTATGACATTCATTCTGGCGCACCCGACAAAGACACGCCCGAGTCACGCAGTCGGCTAATAGGCCAGGTCACGCAGTGGATTATTAGGTCGAGTTACTCAGTGGACTATTAGGTCGAGTCACGAGTTATGAATGTTTGTTATGTGGGTCACTGGGGAAATAATGTATCTTGACAGTATATTAGAAGCACCGATATATAGAAGAAACGATAGCAGCAAGAATGAAGCACAGAAAATAATTTTCTTCTTCAGGTTCTCTGACCTAAGGCAGGTTCTAACATCCGATGACGCCACTCCTCTCGGTGCTGCTCTTCTTTCAGCCTCCTGTATCTATCCGTCATCATCCAACCTACTAGCATCTGTCTGGGTCTTCCTCTTGTCTTCCTCCCTTCCATTCTGCCCTCAATGACGGTTGTCAAGAGTGAGTCCCTTCTCAGTATGTGACCAATCCATTTTCTCTGTCGCCTCCTTATGTAGCTATCATAGATCTTTCTTTCCAACTCTGTCGGCACCTCTTCGTTTGTTATGTGCTCCATCCAACTAACTTCCTCCAAAATGGAAAAAAACAATACCAACGGAGAATCGCGTTGCGAAGACTCTTCCAACGCAGAGGACTTGAGAGGACTTTGAGGGAGAACGAGAGGCTGGTAGAGAAGGTCTTCTGACGGGGAAGAAATCTGATACTGCTTATATTCTTAGATTAAAGAGATTATCCGGTAAAGCTGTCAGTTTATCGTTCTGCCAAGTCTTCAGCAGATCGCTAAAGTCTTATCCACGCTTAAGAAGATTTAAATCACCACCAATAGGTTTTCCCAACAACAGCCATTGCGAATATTTGTATATAAAATTGTATTGTTAGCAATAGCCATTGCGAATATTTCTACATATGATTGTATCATTGAACGATAGCCATTGCGAATATTGCTATATATAATTGTGTTGCTAGCAATAGCCATTGCGAATATTTCTACATATAATTGTATTGTAAAGTATATTATTAATAAGCATTGCGGCAATCAGAAGTAATTGCCCTAGGTTACATTATAAATGAATCACACTATGACACCATACAATTGGTGTTATTATGTAGCTAGAGTTTCTGCATGAAGGCTTGGTGCAGTGGTTAAGATGCGGTCATCCACTGATATTAACAACACAGAGTTCATAAAGTACAGTAGGTGGAATACAAGGTCATTTGGGTCACCCGAGCCCTCCATCCTTTTGGTGTCAATATAGTAGTACATACGCAAATGGAAAAGGTACCATGTTGTAGGCCCACGCTTCATCTGAGTCTCTTTATCAAGGTCGGTAAACAAGGCCTCATGGCAGCTAACCTGCACGGTCACTTTAACCTGCATATTTGTATGCTTGCACCTCAGTTCAGCTTGGTGCATGTCTATATATATATATATCTAATAGCATGTTATATACATGCACATATATGTTTATCTTAATATATATCTGTATATTATATGTATGTATATATGTATACGGTGTGTGTAGACAGGTGTGTACAGTGGATCATGTAAAGTTCTGTTGAAACTCCTGCTTCATTCCATTATTTGTTTCGTCCTCAAAGATGCGGCCAAAGATGTTTTCCTTAGATGTTTCGGCTGATGTGCTTTTGCACGCGCAGCAACATTCCAACTTATCCTTACAATCTGCATAACTTCTATGCATGTTAAACTTTCGTATTGTCTGAAAGGAGATTTTAATAGTGATCTGTAGGAACCTTTCCAAGGCGCTCGTATATATATACATATATATATACCCATATATATATATATATGGCCCAAGCTGTTGTTGACATAGTTCAATAAGTGCAACATTTTCGTAGTGCTACAAGTTCGTTTGCAGAAAACTGATGACAGATAGATTTGCAGGCAGGTAGAAAGGCAGACAGACAGTGAGGGACGGAGGGAGGGACGGAGAGAGGGACGGACGGAGGGACGGACGGAGAATTAATTCTTATCCCGAACATTCAAAGAGAGAGAGAAATAATAGAAATAATGGAATTTAATAATTTTACTGTAATACAGTCGAGTAATAATATACTTTAATGAACATCCAGACACACTTTCTTCAGCGTGTAGAACCAAGCAATGTAACATAATTATAACAAAATGCAACTTTATAAAATCCACACTAAAAAGTTTTTTTAAGATTCATATATTATTTTGATAACAGAATCATATCGATCATATCAAGCAATATACCAAGAGATGAATGAAAGAGCCATTTTTGAGCAAAACAGATAGGAATTAGAATAGAAATGAATAAGGCGTATCATGATCGATAACTGGAAATTATAAAATAGAAACCGTTTTGCATGCACGATGAGAGGATAACTGAAATTTAAAAGGTACTGTATATCAGTAACAGAGGAAATTTCTGTGCAAATACCGCATACGATATGCAGGTTCATTAATCATGACTTGGCGGTAAATGAACGAGAAATTATTTACGCATGGCACGTATAGCCTCCTATAAAGCAACAAATTGTTTTTTACAATAAAAAACCAAGACGAATGAAGGAGTGTATGTACTACGCCTTTTAAAATCAAAAATCTGTGTTAAAGTTGAAAGTTATTGAAAATGATTGTGGGACTTAAGTTCAGACTTAACCGTGACATCTTAACCTTATCAAAGGCTGCGACATGATACACATGATACATATTGCATGTATCATGTGCTGCATCCATTGCACTGTGTCACATTGCATTGTATTTGATTGCAAGGTATGGTATCCTTTTGTATTTCACTCTATTGTATATTGTAAAATGGTCAAGGGAATTCTCATGATATTTATTAATATATTAATTATTAATATATATGTAGTGCTATTTTTAATTATTCTTTTTATTGATTCCAAATTCAACATATCAGGTTATACATGAAACGTACAGTTAGCTGGGATATAAAAGGCAAATCCAGTAGGAACCGCGGTCCTGCTTAATTAGGGTCGCCGACTATAACATCGATAAAGTAAGATGCAATCGATATATAAATAATGCAGTTTCCTCTATATAAGCAAACTAAATAAGCTACCAATAATCCGTTCATAAAAAACTCAAAATAAATTATATACAAGTCCATTGAACTAAACATTTTCATAAGAAACTCAAAAAGGAAAAAGAAAAAAGAAAAAACTCATAGTGTGTTTAAACGATTCAATTAGCAGTCAAACAGATTATGTTAAATAATGTTGCACCTGCCTTTTAAACAACTTTTAACTTGTAAACATACGAATGTTTATTTGTAAAGCATTCCAGTCTATATGCACAGTACACTAGATGTTTGAAATATGAATTAAAATATACTAATATTACAGACAGAATTAACTTTTCAAAGCCGCATGATATTCTATTGTCTGCAACATATTTTACTACCTGATGCCATTTTAGGATGCATTGCATAGGCCCACGTACTCAACTTACTATATAGGCCAATTGCTATACTGTATTCAGATGTGAATGCAAATATAATTTTTTAAATTGTATGTATATATATATATATTACACGTGAATTCATGTATGAACATGTATGTATATTACATGTGAATTCAAATACATTTAAACTTTAATGAAAAAATATACATACGTACAAGAATACAATACAAAACATACACACATATTCATTTTCATATGCATCCACATATACATTCATATTATACACACATTCACTTAGTACACATTCATATTATATGCATATTCATACAAAACGTAACACAAACATATACAAAAATAAAGTCATACATACATATATGACTATTAGTAAGCATCTGATGCACACAAATAAACCTGTAAAATTGCAAAATATAACCACACTTAAAGACAGATTTAGAAATGATGGCTGCTTTATTACCCTATAAACACGAACAGCTACTGTGTATCTGCTTAACCCACAATTAGACGGCCAATAAAGCTTGTTGCCTAAAGAACCCGAGACTTTATGGTTGCGTTGTTCACGGGTTACGAATAACTGATGACGTCGAAGAAATTGCTGCCTCCGGGTGATCCTTGGTCCCTGCTGATCAGCATTCTTAATATAGGAAATTATTGTCGACGCGGACTTGGATAGACAGGAAAATCGCTCGAGCACAGATATCGGTCACGTGCCATCTCGTAGTGATGTATTAAAATGCTAGGATCGTGTTAAAGAATGTAATGCCTTTTCGTGATTAGGATGCACAGTTAGAATGCGTAATGAAAAGTGATCTGATGTTAAGGGACGTAATGTAGCTTAAAACAGGTTAATTCTAATTGTAATGAGGGTGATATCAACATTTTAAACTTAGGTTAAAACGCATTATTTAGATCTGTTGCATAGCTCTGTTTCGACGATCTTTGAACGGCGCTATATCAATGTTCAGTTCTTATGCATGTATACATACGTATATATGTACATGCATGCTTACATACATACATACTTATGTGCATACATACATACACATATACATTCATACATACATATATGCATGCATGCATGTATACGTAGATACATATATAAACACTTACATACATGCATACATACAAACATACATACTTCGAAAAGACATGTGATGTGATGTGAATTTTTAACATAATGGAACACTGACAAAAAATATATATCGTGACCGATATTTGAATCAATGCGAGCACGAGACGTGACTATATAGAGAGCTGTTTATTATATATCAGCATATTAAATGTGTGCAACCACTCATATCCATATCCATATCCACATCCAATTGCGTGGTTGTATGATTTAACGTCACTTAATCTAGTGTTGCATACGTTTAGATGCATCAGTCCATTCAACAGGAAGTGAAAACGATGTATTATTATATAACATACACAAATGCATGCGTCCATACCAGCATAATAGCATGTTTACATTCGTTTAGACGGAAATGCTGGCAAATGTACAAATATGTATTTGAAATATGTATATCTATATGAAACTTCAGTAACTATTTCAGTAACTAATAGCATTTGCATAAATGGTTGATTCGTGCATTTCAAAGGATTTATCTATGTATGCATGTATTTACTTATATATATATATATAACATAGTCTTATGCAAAAGTTTGTAAGTAATATTAATTGGCTCAAAAAAAGAAGCATCCGTAATTTGCGTGCAACATTACTAGAATCTTTCAAAGGCGTTGAACATGAATGTTATCTTAAAGATCTTAAAGATGCATCTTAATATGTATATTTAGCATTTAATCTTCTAATTTCGAGTCGAAGGCTGTTCTAGAAGTACGGTTCAATGCACGACGTGTGTGTGTATGTGTGTATTTTTATTTACTTTATTTATTATTCATTTATTAAAAGCACTTATAACGCAGGAAAGATCAGTAAATCTGAATTTCAGGCGCAGATGCATGTTCGCTATAGGGGCCAAGATGGTGTCGGGCAAAAGCCAGGGAATGTATGTATGTATGTATGTATGTATGTATGTATGTATGTATATATGTACGCATGTATGTATGTATGTATGTATATATGTGCGCATGTATGTATGTATGTATGTATATATGTACGCATGTATGTATGTCGTTTTTTAGGTATGTATTTGTATATGTATGCATGCATTTATGTATTTGTATATGTATGTATATGTTTGTATGTGTGTGTATATATGTATGTATGTACACATGTTTGTATGTATGTTCGCATGTATGTATGCATGTATTTATTTATGTATGTTTATATGTATGTACGTACGTATGCATGTGTATGTGTGCATGTGTATGTGTGCATGCATGACATTGTGTGTAGAACATAAGTCTTTGTGTAGGTGTATGGGGTGGGTGTATAATAGTTGACCATTAGTGGTCGACCTATTCAGAGAAGGAAATGAAAGTCGGAAGTTCACAGAGTGCATTAGAGTGCATTAGTACTTGGATGAGCAACGTCAACACGCATGTGCTCATCGACAGATAGTTGAGTTCATGTATGCAGCTTTAAATACATAATTATGCATATATAGGATATGGTTGTATGTAGCTTTTTCATTAGTATCCTGCGCTTTCTGAGGTAAATATAGGGCGCTATATCAATGATTTTGTCTACATTCTGCACGTCTGCATGCCTATATACATACGTACATACATACAACCATACATACAACCATACATACATACATACATACATGCATACATGCATACATACATACATATACACACATATACACACATACATATTATAATATAAGCATATACATACATGCATACATACATACATAAATACATATAGAAATAAATACATACATACACACAAATACATACATGCATACATATATATGCATATGTAAGTACATAAATACATACATACATAAATATATACATACAAGGATACTTATATGTATACAAAAATGAGCAGAGTCTATATGGCTCCGTCATCTCCTTCAGTGGCATGAGTTCATTTCCATGTATGTCTTCTGCAATTTGTATTTTAAAAATTCCGGTTAGTGTTGATGCAGAGTTGTTTCCTGCGTCTGATTCTCACTCTAGACCTTATCATGCGACCTACATACGCACAATGGCGTATTGGTATAGAGCCTTAAGTTACCTGACCTTGTAGGCGTTCCCCTTAAGTTACCTTACCTTGTAAGCCTTCCCCTTAAGTTACCTTGCCTTGTAAGCCTTCCCCTTAAGTTACCTTCCCTTGTAGGGCTTCCCCTTAAGTTACCTTGCCTTGTAAGCCTTCCCCTTAAGTTACCTTCCCTTGTAGGGCTTCCCCTATCGATAGTTACCTTGCCTTGTAAGCCTTCCCCTTAAGTTACCTTCCCTTGTAGGGCTTCCCCTATCGATAGTTACCTTGCCTTGTAAGCCTTCCCCTTAAGTTACCTTCCCTTGTAGGGCTTCCTCTTAAGTTACCTTGCCTTGTAAGCCTTCCCCTTAAGTTACCTTCCCTTGTAGGGCCTCCCCTATCGATAGTTACCTTGCCTTGTAAGCCTTCCCCTTAAGTTACCTTCCCTTGTAGGGCTTCCCCTTAAGTTGCCTTCCCTTGTAGGGCTTCCCCTATCGATAGTTACTTTGCCTTGTAAGCCTTTCCCTTAAGTTACCTTACCTTGTAAGCCTTCCCCTTCCCGCCCCAACGGAATACTGATTGTTTCTCTGGAGCCTGTTCGCTCTTTAGCAGGCTCTCTCTGGGCCTCCCTTTTTTCAGATTCGGGTCGGGCCCTCGCAGTTGCGATCTCTGCGAGTCCATCCGCTGCCCTGGTTAGCTATACGCGTAAATCAAGGCGCCTCTGAGGGTGCGGTTGCTGGTTCGAGTCCAGGTCGTGGCTTTATTTAAGAGATTTGAATCTCCAGCTGGCACGATCAGTACACGGGGACCTTAAACCGCGTGGCGCCCATTCAAACGGGCAGCGGTGGTGAAGGATCTCATACGATCATTTCATTGAAAAATGAGCAGGGTAGAGGTCATACGGTCCCTATAGAAGCACGTGTACATTTACACGGCTACTCTGCTTGTCACTGAACTTATACCCTGAGCGACGGCCATGCATGGGTGTGAAGTGGTAGTGTAATCACGAGTTTGTTAGCTAGTGAAGCGTGACGTGCAGAGGATAGGGTGAAAGTTTACACCTGATGTATGTATGTGTGTGTGTGTGTGCACGGTAGTTAAGGTGTGTTATGTATATTGGGAGACGGTGTCTATAGGCGAATACGATAGGACACAATGGGGGGTAACTGTCAAGGCTGGAGTAGTCGAAGATAGAAATGTTTTGTGAGTTGACGATATACACTTGAATCTCGTAGTTGGTGTTCGATTGGGTAAAAGAACAGCTTACAGGTAGCGACTTCAGTTTTCTTAGTTTTTGCATAGGGTGTGGGTGGCCAGGCCTCTTCCTCGCCGCCTGTTCTTCCCATCGATCGTGTATACGGTGAGCGACTCACTTTATTGCTGTTCTATATCCATTCAGTTCTCCTTTACATAAATAGGCCTAACAATAACAGCTACATATATAGGCCTATATTGAGTTTTCCCTGCCTACGTGGGCTATAAAAGTCTCATACAGGCCCCACGTAACGACTCTTTTTAGATAAGTAGACCTCGCCCTTCTTCTCGCACAAAACATCTATCAGCTTATTTTGGCGAGGGCCGAAATGTCACGAATCCGATCGCAGACAGCCCCAGTTGAGCGCATCTGTTGACTCGGCGGCCTTCAGTGAAGCCATGCGTTAAATGGCGCTTTGCGCGTCAGCGCGCCTTCTCGATTTGTAATCGTCATCGTAAGTTGAAGATTTCTGTGTACAGCGCCCAGCGAAAGCTACGTTGCGGAAACCATTCGCTGGCGATGAGTCAAAACAAAATCGATAGGCAAGAAGGGTTCGGTTCTAGGTCACCGTCCAAGAGGCAGGCAGGCAGGCATGCATGCAGGCAGGCAGGCAGACAGGCAGACAGACACACAGACAGACAGGCAGGCAGGCAGATGGGTATACGGTGTTTGGAATTTGTCGATTCACCTCCACAGCTTGATTCAATTTTCATCCTTTTCTGAGAAAAGGAAAAACAATTCCAGACCTAAGACCTTTGTGAACTTCACTTGGAACCCTCGCAGCTATGAATGTCTACTCAAGGCAAACACTAATATTGCTACAGAAATAGCTAATTAATGTGAATTGCAACCATGTCAACGAAGTGACATTTCGTAGGAATCAGATCTTGACTAAATGTATGATATGAGAGAAATACCTAAAACAAAGATAAGACAGATAAGATAACACAAGACACATAAAACACGATAGCATAACAAAAGATAACACAAGACAAGATGACATAACATAAGATAGCATGAGATAACATAACATGACATAAAATGAGATTACATAGCACAACATAACATAAGATAACACAGGACAAGATAACATAACATAAAGTGACATAGCATGACATAACAGATATCAGATGACATAACACAAGGTGGCATAACATAAGATGACATAACACATATAGGATAGCATAACATAAGATGACGTAACATAAGATGACATAACACCAGATGACATAGCATAAGATGAAATGGCATAACATAAGCTCCATCGTATCTCAGGTGTGTTCGTGTCTCAGTCTTGTCCATGGAGTACTGGCTGTATATCTCTTCACTCTGCTGCTCAGGGTGATCTGGTTGGTTCCTTGGTCCGAACTTCCACGGTGCAGCATAGAAGCTTCGCTCCGGTTGCTTCAACTTTCTGGAATAAGTTGCCTAGCAATCTCTGTGTCCCTCCAACATGAGAGAACCTTGGTCTCTCTTTACCTTTATTCTGCAAGCAGCTGAAAACCATTTCGTTCGAGCCTGGTTTTCTGTTGTTGAGTCGGGAGTGCCTCTGACGAGTGGGTCTTAAAAGGCGCTACATAAATTTTCGATTACAATTACAAAATATATTACGAATACAATAAGATGACGTAAGATTACATCACAATACATCGTATCCTGCAAGAGGAGACAAGACCAAATAAGATTAGGTTAGGCTAGATTAGATTAAGGTTAGGCAAGGCTAGATTAGATTATGTTAGGTTGGTGCATAAACACCGAGTTATCTCTGCGATTAGAATTTGACCCTAATCCTAACCCTAACCTATATAATGATTTGCATGTATCGCACGAAGGACCAAGGATCAAATCTTCGACTCAGCATTCGATTCCAGGCCTTAAATTGGCCCTTACTTTAACCCTAACCTTTACTCTAACCTTAATCCTATCTTAACCTTAATCCTAATCTTAACCTTAACCCTGACCCTGACCCTAACCATAAGCCATAACCCTAAACCCCAACGCTAAACCTAACCCTAAACCATGACCCTAAACTCTAACACTAAACCTTACCCTGAACCATAACCACAAACCCTCTCCTAAACCCTAAATATATCCTAACCTAACTCTAACATTAACTGTAACACTTATCTTTAACCATGACCTAAACCCTAACTCTGGTCTTTACACTACTTACTATTTCTTCAGACGATTCAATCACGTTTCATGCCATACTATGACGTCACACATTCATTCCATACACACGCACCGTCACGAGTTGTCACGGTTGACTGACAATTTAGGAATGACGGGGCTCTTAAGACCATGTCTTCTGCCTTATATGGAAACATCTTCACACTTGCATAAAAGTATTCTCAAGAGAATTTTTGAAGAATGTGTGCGAACGTAACGTGTGTTTTCGTTGCAAAATTTTTCATCCCAGGTAAAGGTAAATATAAAGGTAAAGGTAAAGGATTCACCTCTTCTTTATACGACTCTGTGTAGAAAATGCACCGAAGCATGATCCGCTTTCGTCTATTTTGGTTTAGTGAATCGTTCGTATGGACGAAAGCTTGTGTAACCAATCCTACTTCAGTTTTTGTTACTGCAGACAAATTTTATTCCAGTCGGGGATGCCCTGCAAGTGGGGAGGGAGCGCATGCAATTGCATAATTTGAATAATGATTAATCTGGCTCTCCATATAAGTTACTGCTAAACTAACTATAATCACTGCAATAGAATTTAAACTAACTTGTTGCACATTTAGTTCGCTAGAACATTTCGACCTGCAAGTTATAGAGATGAAGCTGTTTTAACTAACACTTACTTGACTTCAAAACCTACGAAACAGATTTCTAAAATGATTCGACTTGTTGGTGATTTTCGTGCAAATTAATCCATGAAAGAAGTTCAAAACTGAATGAAGCATTAGTAAGAATTTTAGAATAAGTGCATACATAATCGATCCGACAGTTTTCAAGATATGCATTTAAGAAGCAATATTAAGTCTATTCCAACACTTGAAATGTAATTATAATATACGTTTTCCAAACTTAATTTCATGCTTACTGAAAAGCCAAGTAATTCCTGTACGAAACTTTAAATGT
Source organism: Norana najaformis (assembly GCA_964023275.1). Lineage (NCBI taxonomy): Eukaryota > Metazoa > Annelida > Clitellata > Crassiclitellata > Hormogastridae > Norana > Norana najaformis. The sequence continues at coordinate 7,785,635 of OZ029915.1, forward strand.
TTTCTTAGACTATCGTAATCGTAATCGTAATCGTAATCTCATGCATGTTATAGAGGATATACACTGTGTCCGGAAAAATTCCAAGGCTTTACGGTAAATATGAAAATAATTAGTAAACATTAATCGATTTTTAAAATTCCAAAAACAGTTTAATCCTGAAATATATAATTACCAGCAAAATTCTTTGTAATTTATTAACGGCCCCCTTTTAAAATTACGTCACAGTGACGTATTTGAATTTTATATTTTGTAAAAAAAGTTGCTAGAAAAATGGCGTTCAGCGAGGAAGACAAAATTGTTATAAAATTTTTACGCCAAAACAGCAATTATAGTGCAAATAATATTTCAGGATTAAACTGTTTTTGGAATTTTAAAAATCGATTAATGTTTACTAATTATTTTCATATTTACCGTAAAGCCTTGGAATTTTTCCGGACACAGTGAACAATCTATAATATGGTGCATATGTATGTGCTATATACTTTGTATGTATGTATGTGCATATGTGTGTCATATGTATCTATGCGTACATATGTGTTACATGTATACGTATGTCTACATATGTGTTACATGTGTGTATGTGAACATGTTTGCTACATATATGTATGCGTACATGTAGGTTACGTGTATGTATGCTCACATATGTGCAGATGTATGTCAGTTTGACGCATAGTTTCACAACTGTATATGTCCCTATAAAATCCATGAACATTTATTGGTTGGAGTAATGTACGATAAGGTAACATAAGTAAGAAAATCGATAAAGAGCTTGTATGTGTATTTATATATTAAAAGTTTGAAACTAGTTATTTTAAAATAAAATATTAATTAATTCAGAATCTGTAACACAACATTTTAGGTAATACTTAGGTAATAACTTAGCAACAAGGAGACATATGATGGATAAATGCAGGATACATGTAAAGCAAGATACAATGTAACGCTGGATTCAGGAAACGCATTGCACAGGTTAGATACCGCCGAACTACTAATACCTTACAGCTGGTCAACTGCGTCTGTGGTATGAATAGAAAACCTGTAGATTAACCTGTTCAGTGGTATGATTAAACTTGTAGATTAACATGTTCAGTGGTATGATTAGAAAACTTGTAGATTAACATGTTCAGTGATATGATTAGAAAACCTGAAGATTAACATAATTATTTATAATGAAAACGCTCATAGCAATTATACTTAACGTCTTCATCTGAATCTTAATGGATTCAATATTTACGAATAATACCTAGAATTAATTACCCAGGTGTAAATAGATAAAAAACTCATATACATATGTAATTGGAGCCTAAGACAAACGAAAATGTTAATCAACAATGTAACATAATGACATCTAAATGCGTAATGTAATTGTAAGTGAATGTATGTGCAGAACCTTTGTTTCAATGTATGCATTATCTTGATGTATACCTATAAATGCATAATATGTATTTTATGTATATATTTTATGTACATGCATATGCATGTATGTATATATAAGTATTATGTATATATGTGTATATATTATGTATATATACATATATACGCTTATGTATGTATATATATAAGCGGTCGTGCATTGGTATATGCATTAGTGTACACGTATTTATTTACAAATGCATTCACGTGAGCAATGGATTACAATTATGCATACAGGTTTGTAGGTATTTATATAATTATGAGTGATTTGTGGGAAGATGTGGGGATTCTTATTATTATTATTAATCAGACATTTGTGTCGCGTTAGTTCATGAATTCAACTCAAAGCGCAAGTAGCGGAAAAAGTAAGTCTTCAACTGCTTGCGACATGAGAATAGAGAATAAGAATGGTCCCGCAAAGATGAAAAACAATTTGTTTATAAATATACATAAATATTTATATGTATGTATATGTGTCAATAGTAAGTAAGTAAAGCTCCCATGTCCCATAGTGGAACGAATAGTGGCTCTCATTTCCTGCTCTTTGGCCCTTTAGAAGGTAATAGAAGAATCCCAAGGTGCTGGAAAACTGGGCCAGTGAATCACAGGACTTGCTGTGTACTTCCCAATTTATGCCAGTATCAAATTATACTCGACATATGCGTAAACAACTTGCCCAATGTCGTATATGTATATGCAAGTCACATTTGGACTTGAACAGCTTTCAAAAGCACGAAGAAACCATGCGTGTGAGGCATTTAAGAAACCTTGCTGCCGGATATCTTTAGGGTGTCGCGGCTCAAACGTATCAGGGTAAACTATATATCCAGGTGGTACGATTTATAACTTGACTTCATACAGAAGAGATTTTATTCTGCTCACAAATATGCAGCTCCACCCTGGAGGGCAATTTAGGCTGGTGGAAAAACACGAGAATGCCAGACTTCCGGAATATGGTTCTGGTTGCCTGGAATATAATCGTCATAGCTCAGTCATAGCAATAAATAACAACGTATTATATCGACCTCCCTCCGCATGATAGTGACGCATGGCAGAACGTGGTAATAATTAGACATATGCCATGTGTTGCATATATGTGTGTAGTTAGCTATTTATTTAGCTCCTTTCTAAAGCCTCTCAAAGGTGCTGAGAGGTTATAAGATGTAATATGATGTTATATGAAACAATAACATGGATATATATGTATATATATATAATTGCAATGGTGCTGTGACCTGTTTAACCTTTCCGTGAATGTTACCAAAGGCCAGAGGATACGCTTATTAAAGCCGACTGATTTTTTTTCTTATGATCGCCTTTAAAGCTGAAAATTTATTATTTTTCGGTATAATACAGGCAAGATTAACTTTAAAATTCATTTTAAAAAACCTTAATAAAAACTTTAATACAGAACTTACAAAATTAATAATTCCAGTTACAAAAACAGCTATTTAAGCCTAATTAACTGCATACCTCTCAACACACCCTACACATATGCGCATGCATACCCATCTGGTATTTGTATCCTTACCTCTCAAATGTTACGTGTTGGAGCATACAAACAAATGCCGATATGCACACAAGTCATCTAATTATGTAATTGTTTAAATAGGCTAATTATGCATAATCATCGAAGACCTATGCATAAATAAAAAATGATAGCATTGCCGTAAAGTTTATCCTAAAAGTTCCACTAATAAATAGTCAGAACACTGGATGTAACGTTAAGCGATTTGTCTGCGACTAATGGAACGAGGGTGCAGGTCGTGCAAGATGTATGCAGCGCCACTAGGAAGGAAAGGATGACTTGAAATATTCGCATCTGTACATAGACTCACAGAATATACAGCGATTGTATGTACGCATCTTAATATACAAAGCACATATAAGCAAAATGACATAAAAAGCAAAATGAATACAAAACCCATATAAGCAAAATAACATACAAAGCACATATAAGCAAACTGACATACACAGCACATATAAGCAAACTGACATACAAAGCACATATAAGCAAAATGACCCACAAAAGCACATATAAGCAAACTGACATACAAAACACATATAAGCAAAATGACATACAAAGCACATATATGCAAACTGACATACACAACACATATAAGCAAACTGACATACAAAGCACATATAAGCAAACTGAAATACAAAACCCATATAAGCAAAATAACATACAAAGCACATATAAGCAAAATGACCAACAAAGCACATATAAGTAAACTGACATACAAAAGCACATATAAGCAAACATGACATACAAAGCACATATAAGCAAACTGACATACAAAACACATATAAGCAAAAAGACAAAGTCTTTACTTGTAATTAAGGAATATGTATTCATACATATAGATATATGCATATACATATTCATACATATACATGTCATTTCGTTCTCGACTTAAGACTTAACTTTTTCAGTTGGCTTATCCGCGTAGGCTGCCTCTCTGCCTTAGTGGACTGATCTTCTGAATATTGACCTGAATGCAGCTTTAATTTGATGCGCCATCGGTTGATGCCTTGTGCATTAGGCACCGGCGCTCTAGAAGTTTCTAATTAATGATAATAATAATATAGGTCTGTATTGAACATAAATTGCTTAGATTTTGCGGCTTACAGTCTTTATGGAGAAAAAATCGTACAACTTCATGAGATGCTCTGAATTTCCTTTATAGTTTCAAATGACACTGCAATTTTATACTGGCGGGGTGAATTTAAATATGTTTAAATTCTAGACAGTAGATATGAGAAAAAAATCCAAAAATCAGGCTAACAGAGCAAACCTTCGATTTACAAATTCAGATATGACGAAAATATATAATTGTGCTAAATTTTAATATTTCGTAACTATCTTTTTATAGTTGCAACGACAATAGCGCACACATGTATGGATGGATGGATGGAAAGAAGGAAGGACGGACGGACGGATGGCTGGATGGATGGATGAATCCCCGGCTTGATGGCTTTATGGATGGATAGATGGATGAATAGATGGATAGATACATGGAAGGATGGATAGATTGAAGCATGGATGGGTGCACGGACAATCGTTTGTAACATTCGAGTTCTTCCTCATTAAATGGGGAACTGGTTGAACGAATTAATGAAATAGACTTATTTGTAAAATAGTTCGTACATAAAAGGTGTGTGCATATATAAAAATGTACACATTCAATCAAGCATGTGCAATGAAAGTAGTAATAGATTTCTATGTGAAACCTATGCATACCAGAAAGTATGCAAGCATATGTAGTTGATATATGGATATATGTAGTTTTTCATTTAAACACAAACCTCTGTGTAATTGGTTTAAGGTTTTCTTTGATTATTTGTGTGCTTATGCATATGCATACTGTGTTATGTATGTAGGTATACGCGAACCTATGTTGTAATACGACTGGTTAATGTGTGTGTTTAATTATGTATGCTAGATGGCTTATCCATAAGCTTATAAAGGCAGGGGGCAAGTAACTTAGGATGTACTTAACTTCGTCGGTTTTATCTTACTTGGGACGAATTTCCGGTTTTTTCACAATCTTTTTCAGGGATCAGGAATTTTAATGAGTTTTCTGTTTCACAGATATTCGATGACCTATTCCACAAAAGATTTCTTATGATCTGATTTTAAAACCTTTTTTATGACTTATTTAGTTGAGCACAAGTTATTTTAGTTTCCAATGGTGTTTTATCCTGACCTTTCTTACTTAACACGTTTAATAGGCAACCCTCACTCTGTCCAATTTGGGGAAGGGCAGTTCAATGGCGTGGCTCTGCGAAAATCAAATGGGGATGAGGAATTTAGTCTCTGGATCTCCCTTATTATGTATGTTCTTGTATATGTATGCTAAGCCTGTTATTTATGTAGGCATACACTAACCTATGTTGTTGTAGGAATGACATGCATTTGTATGTATGAATATGTATGTATGTTACGTGTGTTATGTATGTTCGTATACAGAAATCTATGTTATAATATGATGTATATATATATGTATGAGCTTACATGAGTTTATGCATATGTATGCTGAGTGCATTGGTAGTTATGCACAAACTAATATTGTTATATGACTCTTCTATGTATTATATGAGTATTTATGTCCGCATGCATGCGTATGGTGAGTGTGTTATGTATGATGTGTTCATGCATATGCATAGATGTCTATTAATATGCATGCTTTTGAATAATTAATGAGCTTCTTGATCGAGTTTCATCGCGTGGCGTAGATGCTGTAATTAAGGCGAACACATTTGCTTCAGCGGCTGAGGTATTGTTGCCACTGACGCCCCATCTGCCTAAGCCTCCATCAATTCTCATCAGCTGGAAAGGCATCCTCTCAGCGTACGATGTATAGACCCTCCGTTGTCGCCGTCTGCTCTGTCTCGGCTTATCCCCTGGGAGTGGCCCGACGATGGGGGGTAATGGCACCGCCGAAGAATTCTACATCACGCATGCTGGCGCTTCTATTCACTAATTCGTTCTTTCCTCTGTCCAGCCATTCATTCATCCATCAAACAATACTTCTTCCACTCCATTCATCCATCCTTCTTCCTTCCACGCCCCGTCGGTCTTCCTTTCCTTCCGTCCCTCCATCCGTCAGTCCATTAATCCATTTTCCTGTGGGTATATCCATCCATTCTTCCATTCATCCGTCGCTCCCTGCATCCATCCATCCATTCTGTATCCATCCATCCATCCCTCCATCCATCCATCCATCCATCCATCAGTCCATCAATCCATCCATCCATCCATCCATCCATCAATCCATCCATCCATCCATCCATCCATCCATCCATCCATCCATCCATCCATCCATCCCTGCTTTAGTAAGAGTCGAGACGTGTGTATGCATCTGAACATTTCTATAGCACATTTTAAGAACCGATCAAAGGCGCTGAGATCACGAAAAGAGAAGAAAAAACAAAGAAGGTAGGATCATTTCTGGAGTTTGAAGAACCGACCAACCTGAGTTGGATGAGCTCAGATTAATCAGAATTCAGTTTGAGATACATGGAGACAAATGCTGGAGGCTTGAGGTTTCATGGTAGTAACAATGGCTTCGTATGCGGGTGAAAGATGCACTGAATTAGGTGCGGGTTAAAGCAGCGGAGTTGATAGATGAAGGGAAATAATGGAGAACTTTCATTGACATTCACCGCCGCCAAAATGGCTCGTGTCAAAAACTAGTGATACTGCTGGTGCTGCTTCTGTCGCCGTTTCTGCTACTGATGGCGTTGTTGTTGGTGCTGATGATGATGACGATGATGCTGATGATGATGATGATGACGATGATGCTGATGATGATGATGATGATGATGATGATGATGATGATGATGATGATGATGATGATGATGATGATGGTGAATCTTGCATCTACAATAGTGCTTTTCTATGCCATGACAAGAGGTAATAAGATTAGAGAACGAATAGCAGAGGACTTCATGTGAACCTTGCATGACTGGCATTAGAAATGAATCATTTCAATAACAATGAGGGCAACGACGATGATGATAATGATAATAACGATGAAGACGGCGACGAAGACTATGACAATGATGATGACGACGACGAATTGCATGATGATGTTGATGATAATGAGAATGATGACAATGGTGATAGACGCCATCAAATGACCGAAAAGCACTAGGCAGGAATAATAAACATGCCTGCAAACCGGATTTCCGGAATATAACGGAAGTAGAAATGGAAATCATGCACAGGGCCGTCAACGCCGCAAGTGGCAGATAATGCTAGTCCAATTGTCACGGTTAGGACGCCACTCGGCGACACCTAGCGTCGATTGATGGTGCTTTACGTTTTACGATTGTTCAGGCGCCAATACATCATTGTTTGCGTCCTGAAACAAATCTTGTGAATTGTGGTTCTTTGCTTTGTGTTTATGTAATATGGCATTGTTGTGTGTAGTGTATCGATGGTTTTGTATCGTATGCTGTACCGTGGAACAATGTTCCTTCTAAGCTGCGCGCGCGCGATTTTTGAGGATAGCGCGCACAATATTTTCTACCTACGCACACATTTTCTGAGCGTTCAGATTACTTAAAAGTTCAATTCCGTTCACTGTTACAGTTTCTAGCATACTTAAATGTAAATGTACATGTACAATTTTTCTATAGCGACCGTATGACCTCGACCCTGTCCATTTTGCAATGAATTTATTGGGTGAGATCCTTCATCTCCACTGCCGGTTTGAATGGGCGCCAAGCCATTTAACGTTCCCGGGTAAGGACCGTACTATATATATATAGCCCGAGATTTAAATCTCTGAAATAAGCCACGACCGGGAGTCGAACCGACATCCTCATGACTCTCCGGGGTGCATTGACGTACGCGTGTAGCTAACCAGGTCAGCTATTTAGCCTACTATGCTAAGAAAGCAAAAGTTTGCATATCCTATACTGCGAACCATGTGGTCTACCGAAGTCGCGAGAGTCCCTCCACGTAATACATTTGATCAAATAACTGGTCAAGACCAGTTGTCACCGGTCCACCTGTTTCACTGTGTATCTACCAGTCTGGCGTGATTGTCTGGAACCCGGTGACATGAACCCCTTGGTCTGTCTTTGCCTGTGATCGTGGTTTGTGATGTCTGGTAGGAAGCCCCTCTGATGAGCCTCTTTTGAAGAGGCGCTACATAAATCTGAGAATACAGTTACAATTATCGTATCGTATGGTATCGTATCGTATGGTTTTGTAGCGCATCGTATCGCATTGTATATGTATTGCATGTGCACTGTATGTGTATCGCATGTGCATTCTATATGTATTGCGTGTGCATTGTATATGTATCGCATTGAGTTGCTTTGCTTTTAAGAGGTAAGTAAATGCGTTCTACTTATTGTCTTGACACAAACGTACGTTGTATTGTGTTGTTTTGTATTGTATCTTATTGTATTGTATTGTATCTTATTGTATTGTATTGTATCTTATTGTATTGTATCTTATTGTATTGTATCTTATTGTATTGTATCTTATTGTATTGTATTGTATCTTATTGTATTGTATCTTATCACATTGTATCTTATCACATTGTATCTTATCACATTGTATCTTATCACATTGTATCTTATCACATTGTATTTGCATTGCTATGGAGTGGAATGGAAAGTATCAGCTAGTACTATTCTACGTCTGTTGTGTTGTCGAGGGTGTTCATAATGCTCACTGACAGGTGTGAATGAAAAGGGGTGAAATGCGTGACCTCCCCAATTATGGGGTTGAACCAGGCCTTTGTAGAAGAACAAGGGGCAGGCATCTTGAACTTGTCCCTGGGAAGACCAGATGACGGGGTCACGACCCCCGGAGTCCCTCCCCCTCCCATCCATGACATGAATTGCTGCAGATGGATGTGGATGAGATTAACTCCAAACAGTTAAATAATTGTGACTAATCCAGGCCAAGTTTTAGATGTGTGTCTGTCTTGCTGTATTCTTTCTGTGACTGTCTGAATGTACCTGTCCGTATCTCTGGCCACTTGCGAGTAAGCAAAGGTTTAGTCATCGCAATGACTCTACAGTCACTCACCCAATCTAATCTAATCTAAAGACTTCTATGGCGCCGTTTTCAAAATCAATTTGTTATCATACAAAAAGTAGGTCAGTATGTCCATATATGTCAGTCTGCATGTTTCTCTGTTCTTTTCTGTCCGTTTATAAATCGCTCCACCTGTTTCACTGTCTATCTGTCAATCTGACTGTCTGCCTGTTTCATTGTACCTTTAAATGTCTTCGTCTGAATATACTTAAACTTTAAATACACACACATATATATTATATATATAGGCAAAGGTTTTGTCATCACAATGAGTGTGCAGACATTATATATATATAACAATTGTATCTCTTTCGAGGAGCTTCTATAACGGAGCGTCAACGAATATGTTACTTCCACCTTGTTACCCTTAGTTATTATTTTTATATACAGATATATAGCGCAGAAATATTTGTTACCTTTCTATTATATATTATATATAAATATAACTCAACTCTGGGAAGCATTCTCTGTAAATGAGTGCTAGAAATCGGAATAATATACCAAATTGCACACACACGTATTTATATACATGTATACCTGCGTCAGTATATACGTATATATATGTATATATATATATGTACATATATGATTCCTAAATCTGCCTGTACTATTTCTGATGAGGAGACGGTGGATTTTGAACCACAATTCGCCATCTACCGAATGCTACAAAGAACAAATTGGCAAAAAACACGACAAAAACCCATTGCAAATCATAACATACCGTAGCATAGATTGACATAGCATAGCATATCATAGAGCACCATATAGCAAGTCACAGTATGACATAGAATAATATAATATAAATTAACATAAAATAATATAATTTAATTAAAATATAAAATAGTATAATAGAATAGAACACATTATACCGGAGAAACTCAATAAAACGATGTCTGCGGGAGCATAGCAAGAACCGCGTCATATCGAATTTGCTGTCTATAAGTAAATTAATTTTATGACTCTATTTCCGACCGTGTTTTATGAGAATTTGTACTATAAAGGGTATTATAACGAGTGTCCTGTGTAACATAAAATACTGGAATACAATGGAATACATAACCATGTAACACAATACAACTTAATGTCCAAAATTCTAAAAAATACAGTTGAATTTAAAGAATTGTTGAGCTGGGTCAATAAAAAGGCTTTAAGTACTTCTGCATGCTTTGTCTGCATTTAATTGTCTGCATGTCTTTACAAACAGATGGCTTTGTTTTTTGTGCGCGACGATGTCGATTGTTTATATGGTTCATAAGTAAACAAATCCGTTGTCACCCGTTCGACTGTATGTTGTTTTAATGCCGTCAATTGCGATGCATTTAATATCAGACTCGAATCCGAGACAGTTGCACGAATGTCAACACAGAGTGACATTTAGAGTTGCTTCGTTCACAGTGCTTTTAATAAGTTTGACCTTTTGACTTCAGGTCATACGAACCGTGGACTGATAAATGGTGGGCGTCAGATTATTACAGCCGACGTTTGCTGCGTAGCCAACACGGTTCACGTTTCGGTCTTCCGTACACGTCCACCGTATTTTACCGTAAGTCCATGTAGCCGGTTGAAGGCAGGACATATTTGAGTTGAACATAGGTCTTAAAAATTATTTACTTACATTTGCATTTCAGATTTTTGAATACTTTTATTCTAAACTCATGTACATGCATATATTCACGTTTTAATAGGACAGTTTGTGTATCCATTATTGTAATTATGTATTTGTGTTTCATTCTATGTATGTATATCTATTTTGTTTCCATACAAATATTTCACAGCTTGCACTTACTATCTGTCTGTTATCTTTGCGAATAGCTCGGGATTTCATGTGTATGTGTATGAATGCCTGCTTCAAATATCTTGAGAGATATACCATATATATATATATATATATATATATATTACAAGTATAGCTAGAATAATTATATATGTATAAATGAATATATATGTATATTTTTCTATAGCAACCGTATGGCCTCTACCTTGCTAATTTTCCAATGAATTTATCGGGGAGATTTTTTACTATCGCTAACCCTTTGAATGGGCGCCTCGCCATTTGAGGTCCCCATGTATGGACCATTCTATATAAAAGAGTATCATCAAAAAGATATCATTTTTAAATAGATTAAAATAGATTAAATCTGAAAAATTAGATAGATTAAAAGATTATCATTAATACTTCTATAAGTGATGTTTAAAATTCTGCTAGAGGCATGAACTTTTTATTGAGCGCAATTTCAAACTTGCTGGTCCCAGAGTCTCTGAAAGTCAATTCCAGGATGTCTGCTCTGCAGAGTTGGCTCTTATTTAGACCACGACTGAAAACTCATCTCTTCCTCAGCAATTCTCATCCATATGTTTTTGTTCTTGCACGTCTGTGTTTCTGTAGAACTCAAACTGGTTTTATCACGCATGTTAATTTTATTTCCAATAGCCACCAACTCATTCATTCATTCATTCATTCATTCATTCATTCATAGCATTTATGTAGCGCCCCTCTAAGGTACCAATCACAGGTGATCCCAGGCCAGCCCTGGCAAAAATGACAGTTTTCAAGTGCTGACAAAGGCTGAAGTATTAATATTGCAGTGGCATCATAGAAGTTCTCGGTTTGGATTCATATTGATACCGCGCTAAGAATCGATATAATGGACATTTTAATTATATTTATGGAGCGCTATTGTACTTTTGTAGGCTGACATTTAGTTTACTTATGAGTGCCTTTCAACCGTTTATAAGTAAATAAATAAGAAATGGTACTAAGTAAGTAAGTGAGTAGTGCATTTGTTAGTACCATTATTATGTATTGTACTATTGTAGTCAATGGTCTTTAAAATCATTTAAGTGCGACGACTGTCCGTTGCAATAGTAAAGTGCAGAAAAGGTCTGCACGAAAGAGAACTCTAACTCTCAAAGAGAAACAAAGATAGAGGGACAAAGAGAGATATGTGCAGACAGACGGAGGCAGAGGTGAATGGATCACACGGTGCCATTTTATCATCTGTCAAACAGCTTTGCATAGATATCGGACCCATAGATGCCAACCAACCCCATTCCTTCCTCTATCGCCATACCTCCTTCCCTCCAACTCCGCATCAGCCTCTCGCAGATAGCTGCTGCAACTGAAGTGCTATAACAGAGAGCAGATAATCGAAGTCATATCAGCCAAGCACGCAGACGAACCAGATTTCTTACCACAGACAGTTCGGCGCCCAGAATATATGTATATATATGTATGTACATGTATGTATGTATGTATGTATGTATGTATGCATGTGTGTATGTATGCATGCATGTATGTATGTATGTATGTATGCATGTATGTATGTATGTATGTGTGTATCTGTGTATGATGCATGCATGTATGTATGTATGTATGTATGTATGCATGCATGTATGTATGTATGTATGTACATTGCCTCACATACATGAATCGCATATGCATTATGTTTTATATTTAGTGCATATATTTTTATATATGAAGTGTACATCATTTTACGTTTTAGATACATTTAATGTAGATTAAAATATATGATCACGAATATTCATGACTATATGAATATATGGAACTATGTGTGTATATATGTGTGTATATATGTGTGAATGTATGGGTGTTTGTTTGTTTATGTATGCATGTATGTTTGTGCGAATGCCTGTTAGTACGTATGTATGTATATATGTATGTATGCATGTGTAGATGCATGACTTATCTATGTATGTATTTATTTATTTTCGTATATATATGGAAATTTATATAACTGTAAATGGCGTTGTGCATGCATATGTATGTTTATATATACGTATTTATGTATGTATGTCATACATTTATTTTCTAATTATGAAATAATTATATTACGCTTTTATTCTGTGCATCATATCATGTACCCACGCATCACGTTATTCAGGTTTTAAAATTTTTATACATAACTATGTATGTACTCACAAACATTTGACCTGTTGAGTCATGTATTATAATAAAGGTGTATATATATAGTTACATCGATGTTTAATGTATGTATGCATGCATATATATATATATATCAACGACCAACAGAAATGTTTTATTTTCAAAGGCATGCATAGATGCAGTGATGGTTAAATCCATTCATAGCTTATCAATTGAAATTTTAAAGCTCCAATATTTACATGAGTTTAATCAGTGATGAACACAAAACATTTGTGATATAATGCAGGGTAAAGCAATGGCATCTGCTGCGGAATTTTCATGAGAAATTATTGCGTATTGTTTTTAAATTTCCAATCATTGGATAAAGATCTAAGAGTGCCTGAGCAGAGAAGCTGTATGTATGTATGTATGTATGTATGTATGTATGTATGTATGTATGCGTCTTTATGCGCGAAACATCTGTCGACAAAACTGTAAATGTAATTGTAAGCACGAATTTATATAGCACTTATATTACAGAAACTCTTCAAAGGTGCTCTAGATATGACAATACGATACTACCATGAATGTTTACTCTATTTCCAAATTTAATAAATGTTAATATCAATGCTTTAGCAAATTCTCCATTTGCATTTTGCACAGTTTGACTGCATACGGAAAATATATACCGTTTTTGCATGTAACTAAATATCTACTTACACTAAAGTAGAGGTTATATACCAAAAAGTACTTGTATATGCATGAATGTAGGATTTTTTATTCGATTTGCTGTATATCAAACACAGGCCAGAATTGAACACGAGATGGGGGAAGATGTATGGCAACGGTTGAGCTCTTATCATATGCAACCGCGAACCAGCCCATTCTTCACCATTAACCTCTGTAGCTAGGCTCTGAAACCATTCGAATATATAGATACGTGTCTATTTCGTATGCATGTATATATATGTATGTATTCGAGTAAATAGATACGTGTATATTTCATATGTATATATATATCTGTATGTATTCGAATATATAGATACGTGTATATTTCGTATACATGTATATATATATGTATGTGGTATGTATGTATGTTTACATCTGCGGCTCAGTTCCGTCTAATCTATGGACTTATTTGAGCTGTTGACAGAACAAAGAAAGCAACGCATTGTTTGTGGACGTGCCTATCAATCGAGTCTTCGCAGTTCGTTTGATCGCGCTGTGTTTTGATGCTGACCAGAAGTCCTCCCCGTCCTCCTCTCACCCGACGGTGCCAGCCGAGCAGCAGCAGCAACAGCCGATGACTGATGCGCATCTTTCAGAGTTCTATTTAGTCTAATTGACGCCGACCACCCTGGACGCCATCTTACCCGACAGCCGACGTAATTCAGGCAACGACTGATACACAACACATTCCCTCCAACATCCATTGTGTTTGCCCCCAATTATATATAAATACATATTCATCCGTTCATATTATATATAATATGCCTTTCAACCTTCATAAATTTTATCTATTAGGCTATTTATATAGATATTTCTCTCTTCACGTTATTTATAATGGATATATTACTCACTTATGATTGCATATATGTATGTATATATACATATATTTTCCTCCTTTTATATTGTATTTAGATAATCTTCCATTTATATATATATATCAAATACATATTATAATATCTTACATACAATATCTTATGCATTTCGTACATATTTCTTTTTTAGCTATATGTTAGAAATACATATTCCTCTCTCTAAATATAAACATATAAATACTTTCTCTTATG
>OZ029915.1:7805287-7827787 GCA_964023275.1 Norana najaformis
TAACTTTCATTTATATATTAACTTATATACTTTATTTAAAACTGAATTAGTTTCATATATATATATATTAACTTATATGCTTTATTTATAACTAAAACAATTTCATATATATATATATATTAACATATACTTTATTTATAACTGAAATAGCTTCATATATATCTACTTATATGCTTCATGTATAACTTAAATAGTTTCATATATATATACATATATACATTTATTTATTAACTTATGTACTTTATTTCTCACTGAAAATGCAACCAAACACACAACTACTGGTATATACTTTACGAAAAGCAAAAGTAAACTCAAAACATCCTCCCACTTGAGACGCACGTTCTGTAAACGTACAATCTAGCAGCATACATACTTATTCCTGATTGACACACCAACTCTATTAACTAGAGGATTATACACGTTCCCGTGACAATAAACCAGTGTATTGATATCAAAGGTCATACCATAGCTTGCTGATATTCCAGGAAGTAAACACGACTTTAAGAAATTTAGGATATGATCATATCTTAGAAACACGAAGTCCATCATGCCTACATCTGCAATAAAGACTCTTAGTGACGCCCATTAATGAAATCTAAGCATTTTATGGTAGGTCTACACATTGTTCCAACGCATTATTAGTAGTAATCAGTTGGGTAATAGTAAACCTCACTGCATCCAAGCTGTAATGTAAGAGTTGCAGACTGTATATGACCGTGCCTGAGAAAATCCATACAAAATTGGGCAAAAATTAAACCTGGGTGTTATATTGCACTATTATGAGCTAGAATGTTTGTGAATAATTAGGTGAAAAGCGACGTTTCTATCAGAAATAGTATAAAGTTACAATTTTTAAACATGTAGGTCTCTTCGTGGCTACGTTTGAGAAATCGCCAGTAAAACTTTACCCAATCTAGGCTGCTGTGCCTAGGGGTAGTGAATATATATAAGAATAATAAATTGTAGCGTATTCATACGCCTGTTATACGCCTGTGAAGCTGTTCTCAATTAAATCTCCATAAGAACTGGTTAAGATGAATATTCACATGACATTTGCATAATAATCGATGCACACGACTTCGAATTAGGGCAACAAGGGACGTGTTTATTTCCGTTTTTCGTGCAGGGCATCATAATGGAATTGAAATAAATACACTTAGAGAGTGAAACTCTACGTAAGGACTTACAGTTTGATAGCAAACACAAGGAATATGAAATATAATGTGCCAAGAACTCGTTTTACCTATATTATGCCTGCTTCCTCCCTGAAAGGGTTTCTTGCAAAGGGTTAAATCTCAGACATGGTCACATGTGTCTGGCACAAATGGATCTGCATTATTCTGATAAACCATGGAAGTTGCTAAAAGTGCTATTATCACCAGCATAGAAATTGCGCATCATTTTATTTAAGTATTCCTTGTCACAAATTCAGACATATGTGTTCACATATATATACACATATATGTGCGTGTGCATAAAATAGTAACATGATTTATTACATTTTTATAGAGGGGTTAAGCTGATTAATATGATTGTATACGCTATGACTAAATGGGTAATGCTCATAAATATCAATAAACCACAAAATTGCACAAAACTCCGAATTTAAGATATATGACATACCTTTGATATGCGCTCAACAAATTTGCTATTTTCGGCGGAAAATACAAACATAAGGCATACATAAGTTTTGCGTAAGATATTCATAAGAAATTCATAAAACTAACGTAAGATAGACGTAAAACGTGCATAAGACATACAAGAGATATACAGAAAATATACAATATATAAAATGATCAGAAGACGTCATAAGATACAGGCATGCATAAGATATACAAAAGATAGAAATAAGGCATACATAAGATATACATCAGACATACATAAGATCAACGTTCCCTGTAAGCTGCGCACAGCAGCTTTCAACATGCCGCGCACTAAAAGTGTTCTCAGCGCAGATAATTTCATTCTTGGCAAGGAGAATAAATTTCATCATTTCATATACCAAACTTCGTAGAATAGCAACATAGAATTAAGAATTGTAATTGATATTTAACAGCTGGGACACAGATATCTTAATGCTACGAAGACCCAGCTCCAAACAGAGAGTAATGGTTGAATGCCTTGATATCCGATCTCCGATAAATTATATGCAGGAATGCAGAGCATGACAAGGAGGGTTTAAAAATAAGCCCTCTTTGAGCTCGTATATAAATCCAGCCCTTGACACTCCCACTGCAGCTCTCTTTTTGCATCTGTTTCACATTTTATATGTATGGGTCACTGACTCAATGTCCTGTCAGCCTTTGTTCTTATCAGTTGCTCATTTGGAGATTGTGTACAATTATTGGAAAAACAACAAAATTAGAAGAGAAAAATTATAAGATTTTTCAAAACAGTTGATACGTTTATTTGATCTTGTTTAAAATAGGAGAGACTCCGAGAGAGGACTTGAAATAAAAAAGTGTTTACTTTGTGAAACTAATTAGAGCATTTTAAATTTATAACTTAAAAAGCTGTTCTGTAAAAGCATTCTTATATTTTCCAAACAATTTTTAAACTTTTCAATTGTTTACTTTTAAAATTATTATAAATTTAATATGACAAGTCATTGCATAATTATAGACACTTATTGCAGAAAATAAAACTGGTATCTATATTGTTTATGATTACCTATTTCTGGAACCTATAGCTATAAATAGCTGAAATTTGATTGTTTTTAAATAAAGTTTTTATCTATATACGTCTGTTTTATCAAAGTTATTAAATTAATTTTGACATTCCTTCCAATAATAAAATACCTAATATTATACCATAACAAAAATAAGATTTAATAAATAACAGTTGAAAATAAAGTCCTGATCACAATTTTGTGCTCAGGTCATTTTTACGCTTGCTCAGTACAATCTGCTCAGCGCTCAGCAACCTTCTAACCTTAGAAGGAACGTTGCATAAGATATGCATAAAACAAATATAAGATATACAGAACACATACAGAAAGTAGCCATAAGACATAACAGATATGTCTGCAGAAGTTTCCAATTAATAATAATAATAATAATAATAACATTGTTGCTATTATTGTTATTATTAATACATGGAAATAGCATATATTGGAGAAGGAAAGAGACTAATCCCTAAAAGCCAACGCAGACAGGCAGAGATTCTGCATGGGACACATTGCTAAGGACTTCAATTTCTTAGTCTCGGCGTATGCGGGCAATTGACGAGTGCCACCATTCACTCTAGCATTATTTCAAGTATAAATCTTTGATCATTTATTTATAAGATCGAAAAGAGTTTCAAGTAAATTTTGCTACCACTAGGAATCTCATAACTTTTTCAAAGCCATTATTATGAGAATTGAAGTCTCTATGAGCATAGATCATCGAACTTTAAAAACGATCAGATCGATTGGTTGGCCTGTGTGCAAAAAGTCTATTCCTCAACTGCATGATCAGTTTCATAAGCAGGCCAAATACTGGAGTCAACAACCGATCCTCATATAGAAAGAGCTGATAAA
Organism: Norana najaformis; assembly: GCA_964023275.1. Classification (NCBI taxonomy): domain Eukaryota; kingdom Metazoa; phylum Annelida; class Clitellata; order Crassiclitellata; family Hormogastridae; genus Norana; species Norana najaformis. The sequence continues at coordinate 7,808,808 of OZ029915.1, forward strand.
TACAATTCATAGTAAACCACACACACATATTTATTTATTTGTTTATTTATCCGCGTGTATATGTACATAATTATATTATATATATTTATCCACGTGTATATATATAATATGTATTCATCCACGTGTCTATGCATATATATTATATATATTTATCCACGTGTATATGTATATATTATATATAGTCTAGATACTACTTTAGGACATCCATAACTACACATGCGCACATAGATGATATATTGATATATATATATATATATTATATATATATATTAGTTAATTGAGAATTAATTCCGATTGGTTAATTTGATGGCGAAACGGAAAACAAATAAGCCAAACATAAAACTTTTGGAGACAGACAAACAGACAAACAAAAGGTTTATTTCCATATTGCACAAATTATGACTGCTTATTTCACGCAATCTGTGCAATATGCATGTATGCGTATACTTACGTTTTAGCGTGTGTGTACATGTATGTGTATATGTTTTTGTGTACGTATGTATATGTGCGTATGTGCTCGAGTGTGCATGTCGTTTGCAAAAGTCATTAATAATTTTCGTATTTTAAAAGAATTGTTTGACTGTTAATCATTCTATGCTAAAAACTGATCTCTACGAATGAGGTTTTTTGTGATAGTGCGATTGAGATATAATAAATCATTGTTGAATCAGATTCTCCCATCCTACTTTATTTCGAATAAGCTTAGGAATCGATATTTGCTATTATCTAAGCGTGCTTTACAATTTCCATCGATGCAACTTAAAATATTGAAGCTTTTAACTTGCAAACTTGGCTTGCAATGCTACAGCTCGTTTTCAAACAACTGTCAATCAGAATGTCAATCAAATGGCTATTTACTTAACACGAAAGCATCTAAATACAGTTGTGAAGTACTAAAAAGGCGCTATATTAAGTGTCTAGATAAGTAATTTACTAACTGAACCAACCAACCAACCAATCAACCAACCAACTAAATAACTGACTGACTGACTGACTGACTGACTGACTGACTGACTGATTAACTGACTGACTGACTGACTGACTGACTGACTGACTGACTGACTGACTGACTGACTGACTGACTGACTGATTGACATATATTTCTATCGGTGTAGACTAAAAATCCAACCAAAATTACGGCTTTGGCATTATGTAACGTATAGTAAGCGTGCAATCTTAAAGAGTAACAATGTAAACATAATAATAGTGTGTTACAAGAATCTTATGCATATAGTCGATAAAAAAACCCGTTAGTTAACAGAGCCAGTTTTGTTAGATATCCTGGAATTAATAAACATTGCATTTTCCAATTTGGTGAATATATTACTGCATTTGTCTTCATACGTAAGATGTGGCTTTGGATCGGCTGTTCGAGTTCCAGATAGACAATATCTAAATTTAAGCATCGCATTATATGTGACAGTCATGTGGAATTTATTTAGACTGAACATTCCTTTATATGCATGTATGTATTCACTCATATAGATGCATGTATGTTTGTATATATTCATGTGTGTATGGTGTATGTTTGTATGTATGTAGGTATGCATGCATGTATGCATGTATACATGTATGTACGTATGTAGTTATGTATGTATGTATGGATGTATGTATGAATGAATGTATACATAATTATATGTATGCACGTACGTAGGTATGCATGCATGCATGCATTAATGCATGTATTTGCTTGTATACATGCATGCATGTGTGCATATATGTATTATTGTATCTGTTTTTATGTTTGTACTTTGTATGTAGGTATGTATTTTGTATGCATGTGTGCATACATGAATATATGTTTGTATGTTTGCTTGGGTGTTTTGTTTCCAACTATTTCAAACACGTTTTAAATCAATTACGCCTTGGCACGTTGACGTCAGCGCTTTTTAACCATTAGTTTGCTTTTTTGCTTTTTGCCTTTTGGCTAGAGCTCTCGACTTGTAAAGCGGATACTACGGGTTCGAGCTCCAGTTACGTGTTACAGTGTAGGGATCTTGAGCAAGTCCTTCACTCACACTTTCTCAGCGCCATCGCTTTATGCTTAGTCAAAAGATAGTGGCGCTTAATAAACGCAGAAATAACGATAATAACAATACTTTGATCTGATCAGTCTTCATCCTATGCATGCATTTATAGATCTATAAATCTTAGACTGCTTAAAGCCTTCATTATAAATAAGATGTAGGCCCTTCTGTTGCCCTTTTAAGCAAAATGTAGGTCAAGATTATATAACGTTAACACTGTCGTTTTTATTTCACACACACCCACCCACACACACACACACACACCCACACACACCCACACACACACGAGTCTATTAGCACACGAACAGGACATGAATCGGTCAGTAAACTCACTCATAGACTAACGATATATATATATATATATATATATGTTTATATAAATACAGCGACGTATGTAGGGCTTTTATTAGTTCCTATAGGGCGTCAGCCCCTCGGTTCAAGGAAGCGGGCCGTGGTACGTTACCAACGACATCTGGCGAATTCTTTACATTTCCGATGCCAATTACTTGAAACCTTGACCTTGGAATATCAGATTAAGGGCTGTACTACCCGGGGTGAATAGGAAGAAGTTGGGCGAGAGCTGTTGAGGTATCAACGGTTGCCATGCAGTTCCGTTAGAGTTGAAAACTGAATACTTATCTCTTCGAGTTTGTGTTCCGTTAGAGTTGAAAACTGAATACTTATCTCTTCGAGTTTGTGTTCCGTTAGAGTTGAAAACTGAATACTTATCTCTTCGAGTTTGTGTTCCGTTAGAGTTGAAAATTGAATACTTACCTCTCCCAGTCTGTGTACGGTTCTTAATGTTTCCCGTTACTCGGCTTCAATGTGCATTTCTGAAACTTTCAGGGACATTATGAAATTTTTGCACTCTTTCAGAAGAAATGTGTGAATGATTCAAGAAGAGAGCTTTTGTTAGGTGAAGAAAAGATTAGTCTACGATGCGAAGGTCAGTTGTTGGCCGAAAGCAGTTTAAGACAGCAAGTGAAAAACGAGGAAGAAGAAATATATCACATACTGAATAGACAACAAATTTCAACTTTATACCAGATATTTTATCTGCAAAGAAGGTAAAGAATTCATTGGCAAGCACTTGGGTAGCCGAGAACAGAGAATAAACTTAATTTCTCTTTGTGTAATAACTTATTCAAAGCCATCCACAACGTTTTTGGTGATGCAGAAATTCCAGCAACTGAAATTGTTAAATATGCGAAATATAAATTTAAGAGGTAAATTTAACAAGTTTTTGCAAGTTGCACTATTGCTTAAACCTGATGTGGTCCAAAGCAAGACGAGAGTGGCGCCGCCTATAGCTTCAGAAATGGCAGAGTTAAACAAATGCTGTGGTGTGCGTTTAAGTACTTTCTTAGCTGTTCCTGGACTTTGCCCGTCAAGGAACTCAGTTTTTAAAGTATAATGGAAATGCATCGTGACATTAATGGCGTCGTGGACAGGGTCATTAATGTCACGAAGCCGAGTCACATTGATTAGAAGTCTTTTATTAATGAACTGAGACGCAACGTAGACCGAAAATAAAGTTCAGTAGTTCTGCGAAGTTCAACATTGTCTAAACAGTTCGGCTCGGTCTCTCAAAAGAGTCACTCCCCCATTTAACCAGTCTAGCACTCCTTCGAGTCCAGTTTCCCACTAGTAACTCTGTCTGGCACTCCCTCACATCGAGTCCTGCATCGCCCTAGTAGACTTGTCTGGCACTCCCTCACATCAGGTAAGTGTCCAAATTTGCACGCCGATGGCGCACCTCCAACTACCATCCGTGAGCACCAGAGGTCACCCGGGCGCATAGATTGACTACGACGACACGTGAGGGGAGTGGCGTGATAAGGGCTGAAACTTGATTTCGAAGAGAGTAAAATTTTATTTTTTAAATGTAAAACATTGTATTGAAGTACGTAAAGGAAGACCAGAACATTTCATTCGCCCACAATCAATGCCGCTCTGGGTTCTGGGTTTAAAAGTCTTTTGTCTGTGAAGCGCAAACGTGACAACAAACCCATATACAAGAAGGCAGCTTTTATGTGTGCGAGAGCAGCATATTCACGGTAAGTGTGTCACCTAGACATATCACATAACTTCACATAAATATTTTTGATAATGTGATGCATTCTGTGTTATGCAGTACAACGTATTTTTAATGCGATAGGCTGTGGTGTTCTTTGCTGGTGATTACAACATGATAATAATGTGCTGAAGTGCGATGTAATGTGCTTTTATGCAATGAAATATGGTCTAATGCGGTTTAATGTGATATCTCTGTCTCTGTCTCTGCCTCTGTCTCTCTCTATCTCTGTCTGTCTCTGTCTCTATGCGTCTGTGTCTCTCCCTCTTTCCGTCTCTGTCTCTATCTCTGTCTGTCTCTATCTCTGTCTGTCTCTATCTCTGTCTCTGTCTCTATGTGTCTGTCTGTGGCTGTGGCTGTGGCTGTAGCTGTGTCTGTGTCTTCTCTCTCTCTCTCTCTCTCTCTCTCTCTCTCTCTCTCTCTCTCTCTCTCTCTCTCTCTCTCTCTCTCTCTCTCTCTAACTTATAGTAATCCCTGTTTCTGTTTCCAGTGTCCTCCTTCATTACGTTGAGTGGTTTGAAGTCCTGTTGAATAATGTCCCTCCATCTTTTTCTCTGTCTTCTCCCAACTGCAGTGTCCATGAATTTCTGCCTTCATAATTCTTTTGATGTAGCTTTCTTCTTCTGCAAGCTCCCCATGACAAGACCATCTCAGTCCGGCCTTCAGTACCTTCTCGCTTATACAAGCTAATGTGATGTATGATGTACTGGTGCTCTAATGCGATTTGCATGGCAGTCCATTTGAATTCTCGTGCATTGTCATAGGTTAAGCTGAGTCATTCAAGGGGGATTCTGCGAGGTCGGCATCTCCAGTGTATATATACACAGGATGTATACACAAGGCAGCCAACCTCTTGCGCATGCGTATAGGCGTGTATACATGCATGTATAAACAAGTAGGCATTTGTATGTATACAGTGACGTTCGGTGTGCAGCTCTTCCTTCCATCTGTGGCCTCACGCTGCTGCTGCTGCTGCTGTTGCTACTGCTGCTGCTGCTGCTGTTGCTACTGCTGCAGAGTCATCATAGTCCGCTGAATCGGATCCTCTGCAGCCAGATGCTCGTATTCATTCCATCTATCCTGCACCTCACCCTCTACTGGCCATGGATCAACTTCTCCCTCTGACCGTTGTTACGTCCCTTCCTTCGCTTCCTTGTTTATTCATCCATCTCCCCGTCTATCCGTTCTTTGCCCTTCCATCTTTCCGTCCTTCCTTTTCTATATCGGCCACCATTTGTCCTTTCTTCCTTCTTTCCTCTTTCCGTCCTTCCTTCTTTCCTTTCTTCCTTATTTCCTTCCCTCACTCCCTCTCTCCATCCCTCCCTTCCTTCCTTCCTTCTTTCCTTCCTTCCTTCCCTTCTTTCCTCCTTCCCTCCTTCCCTCCTTCCCTCCTTCTCTCCTTCCCTCCTTCCCTCCTTCCTTCCTTCTTCCTTCCTTCCTTCCTTCCCTCTCTCCCTCCCTCCCTCCCTCCCTCCCTCCCTCCCTCCCTCCCTCCCTCCCTCCCTCCCTCCCTACCGCCTTCCTTCCCTCCCTCCCTCCTTCCCTCCCTTCTCCCTTCCTTCCCTCCTTCCCTCCTTCCCTCCTTCCATCTATCCTTCCTTCCTTCCTTTCTTCCTTTCTTCTTCCTTCCTTCCTTGTTGTCTTCCATTTTTGTCATTCTCTCACTCCTTCCTCTTCCTCCACTTATTCCTCCTCTTCTTCCGTCTCTTCATTACATATATGATGATCAGCCTGATTCCGAGAAGTAGCTGTGCTTCCCCTTTCTTTCCCTACCTACCTTGCTCCCTTCTTTCTACTCTTCTTCCCTCCCTGCATGCTTCCCCTCCCTCCATCCATCTATTTATCACTCCATTTCGTCTCGCCGTCCGTCCTTCCGTCTGTCCCTTCATCACTTCCTCCCTCCCACCATTCCTCACTGCTTCACGCACTCTGTCCCTTAGTCTCTTTGTTTCTGTATCTGTCTGTCTGTCTGTCATGTCTGTCTGTCTCTGTCTCTGTCTCACTCTGTCTCACTCTCTCTCTCTCTCTCTCTCTCAGACTCTCTTACTCCTTCTTTCTGGTTCCATCTCAATAGTCATATCTGTCATACCTGCTCTATAGTCACATTCTCTCTCTCTCTCTGTCTATCTATGTCTCTTGTGTAGCTGTCTGTCTGTCTGTCTGTCCTTGTAGTCTGTCTGTCTGTCTATCTGTCCGTCTCACTCTCTCTATATATATCCGTCTGTCTGTCTGTCTGTCTGTCTGTCTGTCTGTCTGTCTGTCTCTCTCTCTCTCTCTCTCTCTCTCTCTATATATATATATATATATATATATATATATATATATATATATATATATATATATATATATATATCTTTAGCCAGAGCCACTGGTTTGCTATCGACTCGATACAGGCGCAAGCTATCTCCCACAGATCATTCTGCTTATGTACTTGCCTATATATATATATATACCGTACACGCAAGAAAAACAATATGTATAAATATATACGATTTATTTTCAGTCTTTAGAATCAACAATATGCACACAAATACTCAGGAAGAAGCAAAGTGTGTAAATATGACGTTTTTTTCTATTCGATCAAAATAAACATTGAGCTTAGGTGAACAAATATACATATATTCCAATGCATAGCCAGAAATAGCAGTGTTTTAACAGGACCGTATGAACATAAGTTTACACGCCAGAATAAAGAATATCTTTGTAAATCTATTATTATGAGTATAACATCCTATTGTATGCGAACGATGCCTTGTGCATTAGACACTGGCGCATTAGAAGTTGCTAATTATTATTAATGTTTTAATTGTAGTTCGTAGCAAATATTGAAACTTCTTTAATCCCTTATTAATATGCAAGTATGTAAATATAATGCATATTTATATACACGTGAATGCTTAAAAATGTATATGAGCCCATAAATATATGCATAATGAACATTGCTTTGAGTTGTTGAACAGCTTTATATATTGTATATATTGTCAATCCTTGAATTTAGAGCCTTTTGGGTACATGATTCTCTATATTTTAATCTCGGCCTAGTACGGTCCGTGCACGGGGACCTTAAATGGCGTGGCACCCATTCAAACGGGCAACGGTGGTGAAGGATCTCACCCGATAAATTCATTGAAAAATGAGCAGGCTGGAGGCCATACGGTCTCTATAGAGAAACGTGTACATTTACATTTATATTTAATTAATATGATCAAGTGAGATTTAACATTTATATATTTATCCACGGCAATCTTTACAGTTATAAAGATGTATAAATATAAATACAATGCAAATACAAATGGAAATATACAAATGCATAAAGGTTTACGAATACGTATATACATACGTATACATATACATATACGCATACGCGTATATATATGTTGAGAGAAAGAGAAATCGTGTATATTTTATATCTCTATGTGTATTTTTGCTTGTATTTAAATTTGTTTTAACTGAATTTTATAAACGATGATATATGCAGCGTAACTTGTGGTATCCTTTGCATTATCCATGTAGTATCCTTTGCGTTATCCATGTAGTATCCTTTGCATTATCCATGTAGTATCCTTTGCATTATCCATGTAGTATCCTTTGCATTATCCATGTAGTATCCTTTGCATTATCCATGTAGTATCCTTTTGCATTGTCATTTGGTAGCGCAAGCGCTTTAAGAGTTAACAACAGAGACGTTTTCAAGTATTTTGTGAATTGTGTAGTTGTATTTGTAATTGTATTTTACTTGTATTTCTAATTTTTTACTTGTATTGTATATATAGTTGTATTTGCAATTGCATTTATATTTGTCTTTGTATATGTATGTATATATATATATATTTGTATGTATATGTTTGTCTATATGTACGCGTATGCGTATATGTATATGTATGCGTATGTATTTACGTATTCGTAAACGTAAGCATTTGCATTTGTGTTTGTGTTTCTATTTGTGTTTGTAATGTAATTGTATTTCTATTTGTGTTTGTATTGTATTTCTATTTGTGTTTGTATTGTATTACTATTTGTGTTTGTATTGCATTTCTATTTCTATATCTATTTGCATTTCATTTTGCACCGAGAATTGCATATCAATTTATAAAGTACTTGTATTTATATGCGCATTTGCATTTTAATTTTTTAATTGTATTTAAATTTAGATTTAGACGACGCGAAAAACCCTTTTCGTGTTGTAAAGTTTTGCTTAATTAAAGGCATGTGTGTAATTATCAGTGCATTAACACAGCGTATATGAAATATACATGAATATAAATATAAATATACATGAATATAAATATAAATATAAATATACATGAACTGCATATAGCGTATATTTCTATCAGGAATTTTTTTCTTAGACTGAAGAAATTGTGAGTAATTTGTTCGGCTGGAATATTGTGTCTGTTGAACTTCGATGGATTCTATTTGTACACGTTTTTCTGTAGCGACCATAAGCGGCCTGGACCCTGTTTGTTTTTTAGTGAATTAATCGGGTGAAATCCTTCACAACCTCTGCTCGTTTGAATGGACGCCACGCTATTTAAGGTCCCCAAGCCCGATTCTTGTACAGCATCTTAATTGTAATCGTAATGCCGAGATTTCTACAGCGCCCAAGGAAAGCCATGTCAAGGGGACTAGCTTATTCACAGGCAAAAACAAATTCGATAGGCAAAAGGGTTCGGTTCCAGCTCAAATACAAAAGTTATGCATAGACTCTTCCGGTTGATTTCTCATCAGGTGATTGAATTTTTTTTTCGTAGGCTCTAGTTTTGCGATCGATTAACTTAATGACGATTTCTAGACTTTACATGGAGTCTAGCACCGTCTTGCCCAACCTCCATTCAAAATACTGCGACACCTGGGCGACAGATTGCATATGAGTTCAAGACTATCCGCCATGTAAAGATCTTGATCTTACCTTACCTTACCTTTTGAACATATGTGTATTGCATGTTGAAAACTGCGTTACATACTTATTTGCTTGCTTACTTACTTGCGTTTCCACACCAAGGATTGTTCCATGATCCCGCCCGCCGCATGGATTCATACGGTCGGCGAGTCTTTCAAAATATTGATTTCTTTTGTCTAAAATTGTGAACTGCTAACTCGTGTACATATGTAATCAAGAGCAATGTCAGGTATCCCATTAATACAAAAATCAGAAAAAATGTGAGTATGTGGCATCTGCTATTAAGGTAGGCGAATAAGATTATGTGTTGCATTGTCTTTGTTATTGAACAAATTGTCTTCGACCCCCGAAGTCTTAGAATAATGGCCCTTCACCCCAATAGGTTGGAAATTTCTGTTCCATAGAGGACAAAGGCTTAAAAGCGTGGAATGACGGCCTAAGTATTCATGTTGATATACAGACCAACACAATCCGGGCATAAACAAAAGAACCACGTTTGACAAAGCGATTATTGCGATTGGCACAATGAAAGTTAATGCATGAATGTGCATGCATGAATGTGCATTCACAATCTGATGTTCATTTGTTAGCATGCATTAATTTCGATATACGAGTTCGTGCATGTATTTGTATATGTATATGTGTGTATCTATATATTCAGCGCTTTTCAAAGCCTTTCAAAGGCGCTGTATAAATTCTCAGATACATACCTACAAACATACATGCATACATATGCACACATGCATAAACATACATATAGAAATCCATATATACATACAAACATACATATATGCACGCATACATACATATATACATATTTGAATACATACATGCATGCATACATACAAAGATACTTACATATATACGTACCTACATACATGCATGCATGGATATACACAAATATCCATATATACATACAAACATACATATATAGATACATAAACGCATGCATGCATGCAAATGTACATACATATATACATACTTGCATGCAAACATATATGGACACACATAAATGCTTCCATATATATATATAAACATACATATATGCATGCATACATACAGGTATACATATATAAATCCATACATGCATACATATATGCAAAGATACGTACACATACACATACATACATTGATGCCTGTATACATACGTACATAAAATATTGTTATTATTATTTATATTATTTATATTAATATTGTCATTATTATTAATCAGATATTTTTACCGCCCTAATTAATTAATTCACCTCAAAAGCGGCGATAGCTGGAAAAGATTAGTCTTCAATTGTTTGCAAAATGAAACAAGAAAATAAGAAGGGCTTAATCAAATACGTTTATGCATATATAAATATGTAAATATATACACACATACCTGCATGAATATATACATCCATGCATACATTCATGTCCATGTGTACATGTATATGTATGTGAATGCATATGTATTTATGTATGGGTATATCTTTGAATTTGCGTGTGTAAATGTATCTTCATATGCATAAATATACGCACATATATACTTCGTATGTGAATGCAACTGTGTACGGCAACATGTACCACAGAGCTATGTACTCATTCTTTCCTTATGCATAAAAGTATCTTATACATTTATGCATATATATGGATAAATCCACGTTTATGCCATGGATATAAATTGATTTTATTATTTATTAAAAACACTTATACGCGCGCAAGGTAGTATATCTCATTCTTATGCGCTGTTTGCATGTTCGCTAGGGGGCCAAGATGACTTTACGCAAAAGTCATTTATTCTGACTTTTGCATTACTAACTCTTGTCCCCTAGCGAACATGCATCGACGCCTCAGATAAAGATTTACTGCCCTTGCTCGTGAAATGAAATAAGAGAATAAATAATAAATAATAATAAATGCACGTAACAAAATACACGTAAATAAATAAATTTATATTTGCTTTATGCACGTATTCATCTGTATGCCTACGATATGCAACTGTGGCTAAGAATCTTGAGTTTTTTCTGTCGGGGAGAATCTTCTTACATCTTCGTACATTCTTCAAATTCGGCGTCGCCTCTGCCAATATCAATCGGCTATCGTAATCGTAAACTCGAGATTTCTACAGCCCCCCACGAAGCTAAGTCGTGGGGACTAGCTGATTCACAGGCTCGCAGACAAAACAAAATCGATAGACAAGAATAGTTTGGGCCCAGGTCAGGATCCAAGAGTCAGGCAGGCAGACAATCAGACGGTTATGGTGGCTGATGTTTGGAATTGGATCAATTCGTTACTTGCGCGATTTATGACTCGAAAATGACTTGATAACGATGGTTATAGTAATGACGACAACGTTAATCATAATTATATCATTTTCCAGCATCAGTTGTCTTAAAATATCTAACGCCCAAGAAACGTATAAACATTTATCCAGCGTTCAAAATCTTGATCGAAAGTTGCCTTGTACTCGGCAACTAAGACCAGGCGACCAGTCCTCTCCCTCGCTGCCTGAACTTCCACTGTCAGTGTACGATCGCTTTTGAGAAATGCTTGAAAGGTGCTATTAAATGATTGCTACATTACATTACACTACGCTCAGTGTATTTTTTATGTCTAAATTCGGTAGGATACGATAGATTCGTATTTATAAGTTTTTGTGTACACGTGTAAACTGGACCTCTTGTAAATGCACTATGTGTAGTCATATATATGTAGTTATATTTAAATGTATGCAGATTTATGCATAATTATGCACAAGTGTATCTTCGGTTGCACATATCGACTTGATTTAATTTGCATACTCGCATAAATAATTCACTTGCTTTTGTTAGTTTTATGTTTTTATTTCTGCTTTGCAATTTCATATCTTCGAGTAATACGCTTTTGGCTACGCAAGCTCGGCTGTACTGGCTTGCACGTTTTAAGCAATGAAGCTCACGAAAGCCTTTTTGAAAACTACTGCCTTGCTGTGCAAATAAATGTGGAATATCTTTTGGGTATATAATAGTATGACACCCAAAAGAAATTCAATATATCGATCATTTTGCTTAGAGAACAGACTGGCTTTTGTGGAAAACATATTTAATTGCACAGAGCGGCACAGTGTTCAAAAAGGCTTTCGTGAGCTTCGTAGCTTAAAACGTGTAAGCCAGTACAGCCAAGCTTACGTAGCCAAAAGCGTATTACCACCCCAATTCTCTTTGCTATCCAACTGAATATTAAGGCCTAGATTATGCTATCCTGTTGATCTAGCGCCGCTAATGGTGCTACGGATGGGTTATTTTAACACTGCCGCACTCAGCAGAGACTTAATTATATTGGGTGCAATACAGACAGTCTGCTGTCTGACTGAAGTTGATAGTTACGGGACATGTTTTGCTGAAATAACTGTACCAAAATTAAATTTAGATGCCGATGTCCGCATTGGGGAAACCCCTGTCCTTATCTGCAATTGTCCGCATTTGGCTGAGCCTTCTCTCCCTCGCTTTGTCGACGTCATCCATGGCACGAGATTTTATGTCGAGATAAGAAGCCACGTGACCTGCAGATGAAGCCCGAAGTTCACTTAGATGGTTCTCTGCCACCAGCAAAAGATAGACAGACAGGCAGACAGACAGACAGACAGGCAGACAGACAGACAGACAGACAGGCTGGCAGACAGACAGACAGACAGACAGTGCATATTCACTGCACGATGGTGATTAAGTGAAGAAGCGAGTACGTCAACGAGCAAAGGAGTGTGCGTGCGAGTGAGTGAGCAAGTGAGTGAGTGAGTAAGTTATCGATTGGGCAGGTAAGTTACTGAGCGAATGAACAACTAGCTGTAATGAGCGATTGAATGAATGAGCGAATGAGCAAGTGAGTGGGCGATGGAGAAATACAGAACTTTATAGAGCGTGTGAGATAAACATCGACGCATACAGAAAGAGAGATGGATGGACAGACAGACAGACAGACAGACAGACAGACAGACAGACACGCATAATAGCCAAAACACGGACAGCCACAGGGGCCGCCAACGTTGTTGACATAAATTTCCGTCTAAGGTTTACACAGAAGGGGAGTTGGGGAGCTGGAGGAATAGGCGGAGAGGGAGGCACGGTGGAAGAGAGAGAGACAGAGAGACAGAGAGAGACAGAGAGATACAGAGAGTGACAGTTAGACAGAGAGACAGAGAGAGCGAGAGAGGGGGAAGGAGATAGGGAGAGGCAGGGAGAGGAATGGAGAGATAGAGGGGAGAGATAGTGAGAGGGAGACGGAGAGGGAGAGGGAGAGGGAGAGGGGAGGGAGAGATTGAGAGGGAGAGGGCAGAAGGCGTGTGATGTGTGTTTCGACGGTGCATCGACCACGGGTCCCTGGAGCCTTGAGTGGCACGCGGTGCTGGATGCGAGATGCAGACTGGATGGATGGATGGACGGATAGGTGGATAGATGCATGCAGGAAGGAAGGGAGGAATGGAGTAAGGGAGGGCGCGATAGAGGAAAGGGACGGAGGCATGTAGGGTAGGAGGTACGGAGGTATGCGTGGAGGTAGGGTGGGAGGGAAGTGGGGCTGATGGCCGGCTCTCCTCCGTCTGGCCGGCCGTCCATCGGTCCATCCATCCATCTCTAGCAGGGTGTACGTTAATCACAGATCGCAGATAACGGTCTCTGACAGAAGAATCTATACAGACGCAGCAGCCGCTGCCTCCCACTCTAACTGCAAAGCGAAATTGAGATTGCAGACCACCAGAGGGTCTCGGTGGGTGGGTGAGCCGGTGGGTGGGTGGTGGGTGGGTGGGTGAGCCGGTGGGAGCGTCGACGGGTGGAACGTGGTGGAGGACTGGCCGGAAAATGGATTCCTAGCGAGGCTACTCAAGGTCATCAGCAGCTAAGCAGCGTCACATTGTGTCGATGGAAATCGGTGCTTAGCTCACGAACCGATGTTGAAATGTGTGCGATGGAAATCGGTGCTTAGCTCACGAACCGATGTTGAAATGTGTGCGATGGAAATCGGTGCTTAGCCTACGGAACACGTGTGCCGAAATGTATGCCGAGACGGAAATTGGTGCTTAGGCGAAGAACGCATTTGCTGAAATGTATGGGAGGGAAATCGATGCCATGGCAACACATGGCAGCCGTTCTTAAGCAAATGGAAATCAGTGCTGAAAAAGGCAAATCGCTGGTGCGCTGAAGCCGATGGAAATCGGTGCTTGAAATGGGAATGAACGAAATAATTGGCTTCGTTGACTAACGGCTGCTTAATCGACCGTCTAGATTCAACACCGAGTTATCTTAGAGGGCGCTATATAAATGTTCTGAATGATTGAATGAATGAATGAACAAATGAAGGAATGAAGGAATGAAGGAATGAAATCGGAAGACATGCTGCACTGTTTCATTACGAAGGTTAATGAGGTTAAGTTGAAAAAGAAGATGCTCCCTCTCTCTGTCTGTCTCTCTGTCTCTCTCTCTGTCTGTCTGGCTCTCTGTCTCTCTCTGGCACTCTGTCTATCTATCTGTCTGTCTGTCTGTCTGTCTGTCTGTCTGTCTGTCTGTCTGTCTATCTATCCATCTATCTATCTATCTATCTATCTATCTATCTATCTAACTCTCAAAAAAATTAAGATTCTCTCTTTCTTCCTCTCTCTTTGTCTATCTATTTATTTATCTGTATGTCTGTCTGTGTGACTGTCTGCACATATATATATGTATATATATATATATATATATATATATATATATATATATATATATATATATATATATCACAGAGTGAATGGATATCGGGACTTAACCTGCCATTGCCTGATGCATCGTAGACAATGGAACTTGGCGTTTGACTGGTGAAAGGAAGAGGTGAGGATCTGTCTGTCTATTTAACGTCATCAGTTCGTGCCAAGGTTAAGGTAACACACTTGTTTACACGTCTCCATAGAAGCGTGTTAGCCTGGTCGAAAGATTTTTCAGCTGAAGCGCACATATGACCGCAACAGTCCAACGACAGACTACCATGTTGCCACTACCAACTTAGCGTCAGTAATCATTTTCCAATCACGTAAGGATGGAGGACTTCGTTTGCGCCATGTAGCGTGGTACGCCATGGACGGTCACCCAACTAAGCATAATTTTGGCTAGATTTTTCTTATCTATGCTTAGCCTGAAAGCGTCATAGCAACAGTAACAAAGGGGGTTAAGAGTGAACGTGGCCGCCTGGTTTTCCTGCTACGACGGGCTGCTGTACTGGAATTGATAAAAGTGTTAAGTAAGTAAATAAGACGCCATATGTCAAAGTCTTTCTATACTATAAAATCAATATGTTGCTATATTGGAAATGATAGAAGTTTTTTCATACTGGAAATTATAGAACTTTTTTCATACTGGAAATGATAGAAGTTTTGCTATACTGGAAATTGTAGAAGTTTTTTCATACTGGAAATTATAGAAGCGTTGCTAGTAAAAATCTTGAAGTCTTTCTGTGCTGAAGTTGATGGAAACTCGTGCTATGTCGGTTGATGGCTGCTGTGCAAAGGACAGTGAAAATCGGTGCTTTATCCATTGAATCAAATACTGATATCATGGATGGTCGATGGAAATCGGTGCTTTATCCATTGAATAAAAGACTGATATCATAGATGGTAGATGGAAATCGGTGCTGGAATGATGAATGGTGTCCCTGTATCAACTGCACGTGACGATTCGATCATATCGCTTCAATGTTCGATTTTGCATTAGTCGTCTGTTGGATGAACACCTAAAAAATCAGCAATAATTTCTTTTCAGCTGATTGTATTTCTTTCATTTAATTACATGTCTCACTGCGTGACACTCTGCGTGCCTCTCTGGATGTCTCACTTCATACCACTCCGTATGCTTCTCTAGAGGTCTTACTATGTATCATTCTACATACCCTGCTAGATGTCTTACTACGGGCTCCTCTAGATGTGTCACTACATACCACTCGTACTCCTCATGCCTCTCTGTATGTCTCACTACATACCGCTCTACATACCATTCTAGATGTCTCACTATATACCACTCTACATACCCTTCGAGATGTCTCACTAAATTACTTCCCTAGATGGAGTGGTATGTAGTGATACTACATACCACTCCACATGCCTCTCTGTATGTCTCACTATATACCACTCTACATACCCTTCTAGATGTCTCACTACATACCACTCTACATACCCTTCTAGATGTCTCACTACATACCACTCTACATGCCTCTCTAAATGTCTCACTCCATATCACTCTGCATGCCTCCTTCGATGCCTCACTGCATGCTGTTTTCTTTCTGTCTTACTGCATACCACCCCACGTGCCTCTTTAGATATCTCAATATATGCTCGTCTGCATACGGATCTTATTAATTAACGCGGCCATCCATTCATGCGTGGCGATAACGGCGCTATAGAAGTATGTTATCAACCCTATGGACTATATACCCCATCTCCATTTCTTATATCTTCCTCTTATCTCCTTCTCCTTCTCATCCTTCTTCTACTTCTCCCTCCTCCTTCTCCTCCCGTCCTTCTCCTCCTCATCTTCCTCCTCAGGAATCTCATTAAATGTATTTTCCTCAACGCCAATATATTATCCTGTTGTATCTTTTGCCTCATATCGTATTCCCCTCTTTCCCTTCTTCTTGCGCCCCATCTGTCCTTTCTTTCACATCTTTACCTCACCCTTCGTCTGCCCTCTGCTCCTCTTCCTTCGTCTCCTTACGTTTCATCTCATCTACTCTCGTCTCATCATCTGTGCCCTCTTTCGTTCCGTCTCGTCCCCAAAGGCGTTGGTCTAGGTGAGTCAGAGGGAGATTGCCCCTTCTCACTTTTGACCGTTAGGTATTTTTCTGATTGCTAGTTTTCAGTTGCGGTAAAAAATCCATGAAGGTATCGTAATCGTAAACTCGAAATTTCTAAGGCGCTACTTAAAAGCTCGGCTCAGGGCACCAGCTTGTTCACAAGCGCTGCGTCAAAGTCGATGGGGTTGTCCAAGGATGCCAAATCAAGAACCAAGTCCGGTTGCCAGAAGACCAGAGAGAGAGAAAAGGGAGAGGAGAGATATACTAGGCTAATAAGAAAAGTGGAAAAGTTTCGAAAACAGTGGAAAAGAGTGGAAAAAGTCATTGGCCTCCTTTACCGCTTTGAAACTTTTGACAACGACCCCACACTCAAAACCGTGAGAAACTCTTGCACGTCTTCCATAGTTCCATCTCCTTTGTTGTCTGTCTTAATCTCCCCCCTCTGCTCCATTGTCTTGTAAATTCTTTGTTCGTTTAAAAAAATTTCAATTTAAGAATGAGCGGCACTTCACACATTCATCCATCAATCTGTTATTTCTATAAATAGGCATATGAATAAACAGATACTATAAATAGGCATATGAATAAACAGATGCCAATAATAGGCATGTGAATAAACAGATGCCAAAAATAGGCATGTCAATAAACAAATACTATAAATAGCCATATAAATAGATACTATAAATAGCCATATAAATAAGCAGATACTATAAATAGGCATATGAATAAACAGATGCCAAAAATAGGCATATGAATAAACAGATACTATAAATAGCCATATAAATAGATACTATAAATAGCCATATAAATAAACAGATACTATAAATAGGCATATGAATAAACAGATGCCAAAAATAGGCATATGAATAAACAGATACTATAAATAGCCATATGAATAAACAGATACTATAAATAGCCATATAAATAAACAGATACTATAAATAGCCAGATGAATAAACAGAAACTATAAATAGCCACATGAATAAACAGAGAGATAATAAAATATATAAATATATCGGTGTTCTGTTTCTGATCAAGAAACAAGAAAATTTCAAATTCTGAGCGCTCTTAATATAAAGTTTGACTGCTGCGTACAAGTCAGACACTTGTATCCGTATATTCCATAAAAGGCTACACAATCTGTATCTCATAACACGAATTTTGAAAGAAAACGGTTGAATACCAACCATGGATTTTCAATCATGTGCAATAAACGTGTTTTATTAAAATATATTATTTACATAGAGGCAAAGATGAAGGGTTTCTTTCAGCTTATTCGGGTTTAAGATAATTTAATGCAAGGCAAAGGTCCGACTGTCAACTTAATGGAATCCCCCCTTCATAAATAACTTCTTATTGAATTTGAACAAATCTCATTCGTGACTCAGTAAAACGTTGGGTCAGTGAACACACCGTATTAATCTATATATATTCCTATAATACATATAAATTCATATAATATATATATTGTTATATATTCATATATATTAATATAAATGTTCATATGTGGATCCCTGAAATATTAGTGTATATATCTCATTTATACGAATATATATATTACATGTATTAAGGCATTAACTGATTACGCAATATAATATTATAATGCCTCATACATGCATATTTATATTATCGTTTTAAGAAATACGTATTATATATAATTATACATATGAAGTGCTACTATTCCATATAATGCGTAAATATATCATACTGTTGACATTACCTTTAAATATAATTTAGATATATAAATATATATATAACCTATAACCTATAACTATATATCACATAATATCTAAATGTACATATAGCATGCATATTTTGTAACATTATATATATATTATTAATGGTCTATATATTTTGTATATATTTCGAACATATGTATGACATGTATCTCTAAATACCATAAATATATATTGCGCATGTATTTCTAGTATTATTACTATTATTTTTCAGTTTAATAAACTCTATTAAATTATCCACGTTTATTGATTTGTTCATTATAATAAATTATTATTATTATTATTATTATTATTATTGGTGGTAGTAGTAGTAGTAGTAGTAGTAGTAGTAGTAGTAGTAGTAGTAGTAGTAGTAGTAGTAGTATTCATATATCAAATATACGCGATATTGTATTGTCAATAAATCAGAGGAAATGAATGATGAACTTGATACACAGACGATCGAATGAACGATGGATGGTTGGACCGATGTATTTTTATGAGGC
>OZ029915.1:7832787-7930287 GCA_964023275.1 Norana najaformis
AAGAGTTTGGTCCCCCTTCCAACGTGCTGTATAAAGTGTGTTGATAATTATGCCACAGCTGTGTACTGCATGCATGGTTAGTCTAAAACAGGCTCGCGAATAATATAGGCTTTGAACGACGATTATATAAAGAACTAACAACCCCGCAGGCTATAGGTCACTTTAAAAACAGGGACAGTTTAAGATCGGGGGCGTAAATTTGGTCTAGAAAGTGGGGTACCAATTCCTTCCTCTGCTTTTCCCATGATACGCTGTAACCCAAGTGTGGTAGTAATAATCTGTTTAGCGTTACTCATATGCCAATATTTATAGAGTTATATATAGTTCGTGTCAATTGTAACAGTCACCTATTCAAAATTACAGTCGCAACTAGTCATACAGTCATAATCAGTCATTTAGTCGTTATAATTATTAGTCATAGTCAGTCATTTAGTCATAATAAATATTAAAGTTAGAGTCAATCATTTAGTCATAATAATTATTATAGTCATAGTCAGTCATTTAGTCATAATAAATGTTAAAGTTATAGTCAATCATTTAGTCATAATAATTATTATAGTCATAGCCAGTCATTTAGTCATAATAATTATTATACTTACAGTTGATCCAGAATTTATCCGAAGCTTGTTTTATCAAGTAAATACTAGAAACCCAAAAGTGTAAGGGTGACTCCGGGGCCCTATAATTCGGCCACGTCACCCATTTAATTTATGGGGAAATATGTTCGCCATACAATATCTGGACCATGGTAAAATTTGCCTCTTTCGGCTTCTGGATCGCGCGGTACAAACATTATTCCTGCAGGTCTGCGCATATTTAATAGATTTAATCAAATATGTAATTGTAATTGTAATTTGAGATTTATAAAGCGCCTCTTAGAGGATAAATCTCAACAGAGGTGCTTCCGATCCGAAAAACTAAAATCACTGTTAAACAGTAGAGTCTCCAGTCGCCTGCGGAACACTGAGAGGGGCGAGTCTTCTATCTTAACAGACTTAAGTTTTGTGTACAGTTTAAATTTTAGTTTAAGTTAATTAGTTAATTAGTAGTAGTTATTATTCACACTAGGAATACACTTATGCGCTTGTATCAGCTGGTCCGAAGCTGTTCTTGAAGTTGCACTCTGCAGATGCTGTTTGGAAAATCGAACAGCTTCCATACAGATGGAGCAATATTGACCCATACTGTCGTATAAACGGTTTTTGAACGCCAGCGCTATTCTGGCTTGTAATTTTTCATCTGTGACGGACTGTGTCTGAAAAGATAATGACAGACAGCTTGCCACTGCATTCAACTGAACGGAACGATTGAGGGTGGAGAAAAGGAACTGGAAAGAAGAGAGAGAAACATTCAGTTGGTAGGACGGACAAAGAAGACCGGTTTTAAGAAAGAGAACAAAACTCAGACAGAAAAGGTGGCAGAGAAGAAAGAACAGAGAATAATGGGCTAAGGCAGACCGAGAACAGACATAACAAGAGTGGATAACAGACAGACAGACAGAGGGACAGACAGACAAACAGACAGACAACGATTCGGAGAGAAAATGCATGTGTGCAGGTTAGAGAGAGACACAGACAGACAGATATAATGATTCGGAAAGAAAATGCATGTGTGTATGATAGAGACAGAGAGAGACAGACGGACAGAGAGACACACAGACAGACACACAGACAGACACAGACAGACAGAGATAAAGAGAAAAGTAAAGAGAGACAGAGGCATAGTAATAAAATAAGTAAGAAAGAGGCAAAAGACAAACGCACGTAGCACAAAAAAGCAGACAGACGAAGACATAGCCTCACAAAGAATGCAGACATTGCTAAACCCAGCCAACCAGTCTTGATTAAGAGCCTGAAGTATATAAATCATTGCGCATGTCCGGTTCGAGACTGGCGCGCACCTGTTTAGTATTGCGCATTCGACGTCATCAATTGCCAAGGGCTAATTTAAGCTTCGGGGCTTCGGTTGATGGGGGAGGGATGGGTCGGGCGATGTCATTCAGTCTGCCTCCCCCTCCGACTGTAAATTTTAAGAGTAGGTCGTCGTAGGGTTTTACCAAGTACAAGAATCGAAACAGTCGAGGGCTTACTTGGAAAAGGCTTTAGAAGAATACGAAGGCGGAAGAACCAGAGGGAAGGAAAGACAGACAGACAAACAGACAAACAGACAGACAGACAGAAGAAGGGATTGATAGATCGATAATGTGTTAGTAGCAATGAGAAACGGAGGGGCAGAGAGGAAGCAAAGTAGAAAAATAACAGGCATTGAATGATGAATTCTTTTTAAAAATTAAGAAATTTGGAGAACATAATGAAGAAAAGGAGATGTGACGCATGGACGAACAGTTGGACGAACAGATGGATGTAATGAATGAATGGATGGATGGATGGATGAATGAATGAATTGATAGATTGATAGATCGATGGTTGGTTGAATGGATGGATGGATCAATGGATGGATAGGTGTTTGGGGTTGAAAAGTTGAAGGACTCTTGGGGGGATGCGAGGACAGATGAGTAGGAAAAAAGGGAAGAACGGGAGGAAAAATGAAAACAGACCGACTCCTGAAAGGAGCGTTGAAGTGACGGACGAACGGACGGACGGACGGATGGATGGACGGAAGTAGTGACCAAAGGATGAGTACTGCAGTTATACATACGTTTTTTCATCGGCATCGCATTTAGCAACTGTGCCAATGTTGCGTGAGAGAAGGATCTATTGATTTCCGTGGTTTTCGGTCTGTCGGAGGCCGTTTGATCTGCGTCGAAGATTATCACGAGATGCGCAGAACGTCTGAACGATGGATTATTGGCAGACACGCTAAGCTTCCCACGCTTCCTAATCCCCTCAGTTGCCCATCGCTCCTGCTTCCCTATGAAGCTTGTCTACACCCCTTCCTTCCGTCGTTTTTCATCACGTTAGAATTCTTTGTTGTTGCCGCCTCAATTTGGCTGTTCTCTTTGGAAACGTTGTCTGAAGGAAGGAAGGAAAGAAGGAAGGAAGAAGGGAAGGAGAGAAAGAGAGGGAGGAAGGGAGTTCGGCGGAGGAAGAGAGGGAGAAAGGAAAGGAAGGAACGAAGGAAGGAGGATAAGGAGAAAAGCAAAGGGGAATGAGATCGTGAAGGAAGGAATGAACGGAAGAAGCTAGACAGGAGGAATAAAAGTATAAGAAAAGAAAGAAGAAAGAAAGAAGAAAGAAAGAAGAAAGAAAAGAAGGAAGGAAGAAAGAAAATAAGAAAGGAAGGAAGAAGAAGGAAGGAAGGAAGGAGGAAAGGAAGGAAGGAAGGAAGAAAGGAGGGAAGAAAGGAGGGAAGGAACGCATTACATAGATGCATTGACCAATGGAAGAAGGCTGAATAAAATGATTGATGGATGAATTGATTGACCAGCGATGAATCGAAGTATTCTTTATTGCTTCAATCAAAGGAATTAGGTTGAAGTAGATGATTGATAAAAAAACAGTTTTTGATTCTTTAACAACCATCTTAATATTTGCGCCAACTGAAGTCTTGCAGCAGAAGGTAGAGGCTGGTTTCAGTAACTCTGTGCCTAGCAACTGTTAGCCTGACAACTGTTTTCCATGGGTGCCTATAGCAACTGTTTGCCTAACAACGGTTTTCCATGGATACTGCATGCCTGACAACTGTATCTTTTAAACTGTACACTTCGGCAACTGTACGCCTAGGAACTGCATGCACTGGGAAAGCACGCCTAACCAACTATTTGTCTAACAATGGCATGGCAACCATCTGTAGCCTTTGACACGTATGCCTAGCAACGCCTGACAACTCCGCTATGGGGTGCAAGTATGCCTAACAATGGGATACCTGGCAACTGTCAGCCTGGAGGGATAAGACTCCGTCTGTGAAGGGCTGCCGACAAGCAGAGCTCTGAAGTGTCGGCTTGCGATAGGACTGGCTTCATGACGAACAGCCTTGCGGCCAGTCAGTCAGTCAGTCAGTCAAGCGGTGCTGACTGTGCCCGTCTGAGGCTAAGAGCGGAAGAGGAGCAACACCTTCTCACTCACCAGATGGCCACACGCTACGCTCTCCTCTCTACGCTGCTCATCGATATCTCTTCTTCTTGACAAGGCGTTTATACACGTACATGTACATAATACATGTACATATATATACATAGCATATGCAATACATACACAAACACATGCCCACTCGCATACATATACCTAAACATATACACAATCACACGCATGCATATATATCTCCTTCTAGCAAAAATTAATCCCTCCTAGGTGAGGGGTCAACCACCATATACATATATACATACATATATATATATATATACATATACATATATATATTCATACATACAGATATCCTCATGATTACTTGCATTGCAGCCATTGATACGAAGAATATTCTTATGCATTGCATGTATATCCGCTGCTCTACCGCAATATCTTGTCCAATCCTACCCTGTTCTGTTATTCTTCTTGTTCCAATTCCTATTCTTCTTGTGCTTCTTGTTACTGTCTCGTCGTCTTCTTCTTCTTACTTACGTGCTTACATGCGCACCTACCTAACTACCTACCTATCTCCCTACCTCCCGACCTACCTACCTACCTACTTACTAGATCAGCGAGATTGAATGTAAAGCGATTAAAAATTTTAATGACTGACTACGTCACAAACAAAGAACCAGCAGACGAAATAAAAGAAATGGAGAAGGTTTAAACGGTAGGGCGGGATAAAAAGTATCAATCGACTTATAAAAAAGCTGTCTGGTATAGAGAAAGAGAAAGAGAGAGAGAGAGGAAGAGAGAGACAGGGGGACAGAGAGACAAAGAGACAGAGGAGAATAGTTTTCAAAATACGAAAAATGTTCATTCGATTATTCACATTTTTTAGTAAAAACTAAAGCTACATGTCCTGTAGTGGAACGAACTTACGTGTAGATGAGACGTTCATTTCATGCACTTTGGCCCTTGACCCGGCAACGCTGCATGGGTCAATCCGAAAGTCGTGTAAACGGAGGGACCTTTCACTGCATCGACCTTTCACTCACAGCCGAAAACATTCCTCTTTCACAGATCCTATCCTGACACCCCTTCTTCCTCTTATCTCTCTCTGCTCTCCAACCCCAAACACCACCACCCGTAGCTGCCACGCTGCCTCTGCGTCTGACTTTCGGATTTTGACCTGGAACTGAACCCTTTTGTCTATCGATTTTGTTTTGACTGAGCGCCTGTGAATGAGCTGGTCCCCGTGACGTAGCTTTCGTTGGACGCTGTAGAAATTTCGGAATTACGATTACGATTACCAGTGAATTGCAGGACTTTCCGTTTACTTCCCCGCTCACGCCTGTACCAGCCCTACTGGTTGGTGACAGAGACACGCGTATACGTGAACAGCTTGCCAAGGGTCGTAAGACTCGCCGTCTACGTATCTCTGTGGATCTGTCTGCCTCTGTCTGTCTGCCTCTACCTCTGTCTTTGTCTCTGTCTGTCTCTCTGTCTCGGCATGCATGTAACAGCGGGCTGTCAGTCCTATTTATATATATATATGTCAGTCCTATATATATATATATATATATCTTGCTCTTTCTCTCTCTCTATCTGTCTCCGTCTATGTCTGTCTCTCTGTCTCTTTCTGTCTGTCTCTCTCTCTCTATATATATATATCTCCCTCTCTCCCTCTCTCTCTTTCTCTCTCTCTCTCTCTCTCTCTCTCTCTCTCTCTCTCTCTCTCTCTCTCTCTCTCTCTGTCTCTCTCTCCTGATCCACTGACAGTGTCCAGTCGGCGTACTCATTTTACTTCGCTAATGGGACGCAAGTGGAGCCGAAGTATCTAAACATCTATCTGTCTTCGCGGCTATTTCAAACCCCGACCTCACACCCCCACATACATATAATATATATATATATATTTTTAATATTTATATTCTATATTTTTAACAATTATTAGGCGCGCAGTCTGCAAATCTGAATCTGATGCTCAGATAAACAATAATTATGTATATAAATATATATGTATATATATTATATATTAATATACATAATTATAGCATAATTATAATTTTATAGAATGTATGCACTATGCGCGTATTTGTGTGTGGTTGTATGGACTATGTATCTATATATGTGTGCATCTATCTATGTATGTATAATGTATGTGTAAATGTACCCATATATGTATATATGTATGTATGTGTACATGTATCCATATATGTATATATGTATGTATGCATTTATGTATATATGTATCATTTATGTATGTATGGTTATATGCACTATGTATCTATCTATGTATGTATCTATGCATGTAATTATGTATGTATGTATGTTTGCATAATGTATGAATATATATTTGTATATATTTATGTATGTAATGGTATATATATATATATTCGACTGCCAGAGGTAAAGTTTTTGCTAATAAATATTTTTCTTTTTCTTTCATACCGTCTAATCTTTTAAATTATAAAAATCCAATTATCATACTATTTGTCATCGTGCGTACAATTTTCGTCGAACATATTTACATGAAGAGATATAAATGAAGGCAGAGAGCTCAAGAAACTTATGCTATTGTCGTAATGGTAAACTCGAGATTCCTACTGCGTAAGCTAATTTGCGCTCAGTCAAGACAAAATCGATAGGCAAGAAGGGTTCCGGTCCAGATCAAGATCTAAAAATGTATTTATGTATTTATGTATTTATATTTATGTCAGGCATAGATACATACATAGATAGATACATACATATATAATTATGTATATTAATATACATATACATTAATATACAGGCAAGTCTCGTTATAATTCTCACATTTAAAAATTAAAACATGCAACGCTATGGATGAAGATACACATTCAAGTTTTTGATCGATATTAAGCTTAGAATTTCAATATTCAAAGCGAAAACTAATCACAATTTCCTCAGGCCGTTTCAATTTCGAACTGCCCTCCTAATCGTCAATTTCTATCGAAGCTCGCTTGTTTTTCATGCATTCCTTATACTACCTAAAACCCAAATAAACTTGTCGCCTTATCTAGTTTTGAAGGTTTTACACTATATTAAAGTTAATTACGATTTTAAAACTTGTATTATGTTAGTGTGCCATGTAATGCGTAGAGGCTTATTTACAAACTACCAAAGCATTAGTTGCTACGCATAGTTTTGAAGGTTTTAATAAAGTTAATTACGATTTGATATCTTTGAAACCCCCCCCCTTCTTCCTCTGATATTTTGGGTCTTGATCTGGAATCGATCCCTTTTGCCTATCGATTTTGTTTTGACTGAGTGCCTGTAAATAAACTGGTCCTCGTGATGTGACTTTCGTTGGGCGCTGTAGAAATCTTGGAATTACGATTACGATTACAATTTTTAAATTAAAGGAAGCCGCTGAGGTAATTACTGACTAATTAAGAAGTAGGAGAATCCATAGAATTCCAAGTGCTTTTGTGAAGGAAAATGTCAAAAGCTTATGCATGTATGCTACTTATATGCAAACATGCATAGATGCATGAATAAAATCTTGCATATATACCCACATATGTATTTATGTAAATATGTATATAGGTGGCCTATGAATTTACGTACAATACACACCAGATATGTATATATACACACATACATGTATGTGTGTATATATGACACGCGTCATATAAATTGTCTTGATAAGTATGTACATACACATACATACATACATAAATATATACATACATATATGCATACATACATACATACATATATGCGCCACATAAATTGTCTTGATATGTACGTACATATACATACATATGTGCATACATACGTACATACATATATACACACATACATGCACACAGATACACATGCACATATATAATACTCGCATATATGCAATGAATTACAAAAGAATTTTTACATACTATACGTAGTTTGTCTCAGTATACACGTATAAGTATACCCAGTACATCGATATTAAAAGCCGGTCCTGTTTTTTTTCTAAAAAATACCTGTCTAAGTACACACGTTCAGAGATGTAATGGTCTTGGTGGTTGACGTCGTGTTATCTTTGCTTGACTGATGCTTCACGTGTCCTATACGTAGACAAGACGGCGTCCACTGACAGCCAGTTCTTGGCTTTTCCATATTGAACACCTGCTTCTTTGCCGGCTTTCATTAAAAGCTTATTGAACGCGAACTTTATGGCCTGACTGAAACGTGCTTTCTACTCGAAAAAGTTTTATAAAAGTCTCATTAAAGTTATGTAAAAGTTTCAAACCTGACGACTCGAAAAAAAATCACAAAAAGTTGCGCGAGATATCGATTTTTAAAGTTGATTTATGCGATTACTATTGGCACTTCGATTTTAAAAATTCGTGCACAGGTTTTTACCCTTCCCACAGCAGAGGCCGACTAGTGCAACGAAAACAACGCTTCAGTCACTGTATCCATAACAGGTCCCTTCTCTTCTGTACATATGTTATGTGCTACAGTTCACAGTCAAACATATGTAATGAAGGTATGTATGTACATATTCGTGTATGTATGTATGTGTGCATGTATGTATGTTTTGGCCTTGTGGAAGGCCTTTTGGCCTTGTCGGTTGATAGAATTCCACGAAGTATTTATCAAAATCGTATCATAATCGTAAACTTGAAATTTCTACAGACCCCAAAAGAAAGCTGTCGTGGGAACTCAAAGCAAGCTAAGTCGTGAGAACCACCTTATTCACAGGCGCTAAGTCAAAGCAGAATCGATAGGCAGGAAGTTCATGTTCGGTACGAGGTCAAGATCCAAGGGTCAGATAGTCAAGGAAGTCAGACGGCTACTGTGGATATTGTTTAGAATTGGAGCGGCAAGAGAGGTGAGGAGGAGAGGAGGATTCGGGATAGAATTTCTCGAAGAGTGTCAGATATGTATAAATATATATATATATATATATATATAAGTCTTATGTAGTTATATATGAATCTATTTTAACTAGTAATGTATATATCTACATATGCATGCATCTGTATATTTATGTTTGTATGTATCTATGTGTTTGCATGCATCTATATATATTTATGTTTGTATGTATCTATCGGTATTTCAATTGAATACTTGTTTACATCTGTATTTATGTATGCATACGTATGTATAAGTATTCTTATTTATACATATTTGTATGCAAATACGCATATAAATAAATATATATATATACATATATCGATAAGTAAATGTCAATAAATATAATTATATATAAGTATGTGCGCACATGCAGGCATATATACTATATAGATAGGTTAGTACACACTTACGTTGACATATATATATATATATATATATATATATATGCTTACCGAGATATATTTTTGTCTACATGTATATATTTATGTAGGTGTATATAGCTATATCTACTTTTGACTTTCTTTTATTAGTTACTTATTTTCCGTATGCGATCAACCAGAATCAGTTCCTTGGAAATCATATGCATATACACATACAATGCAATCCCTTTCCCTCTCGTTCTTCCCCTGTAATTTTTCTTTTCTGGTTCCTGTCTAAAGATAACACGGTCTATGTTCGAGGAGTCACTAGATTAGATAGGACGACTTTAAGTGCTATATCTTATAACCTCACTCTCTGCTGCTGGTCTCAAATCGGCCTTGTGCGTATCACAAGCAAATGACTATCTGCATTCAGGCAGCCTAGCAGCTGATTACGACTGGAGATTGCAACCACCGAGCGTTTGTTTGACATATTAGCAGAAACCCAGAGGAACTGTTACAGTTCATATGGCTTCTGAAAAGATCGTTTTGCATTGTAGGCGAATTATCCAGTTGATAAAACCCTCGCGGATTCACCCCCTCTCCCCATTAGGGTTCGGTCCCGTACGTACATATCTTCCTGTCCTGCGATTAGTAGAGTCTCGGGTATCGTCTTGCTTGATACAGTAGTTATAATGGATGTCAAGCTGTTGCTGACTTTGTGCTTTCGGTTTTTTGCTATCAGTAACAGGAATGTGAATTCGGTGACTTTGTCATTGTATCGGCGTGTTGATACTAACTTTGTTGATGTTCTCCAGGCTTTAGTTTGCAGACATTCACTCGAGTGATTTTTCCGTTGCGTTGAGGTTTATAAATTCACTCGAGTCATTTTTTGTGTGCTTTTTAGTGCACTTGTTGACTCGAATGACTTTCCTAATGCAATAATATCTACACATAAATTCGAATGACTTTTTTCATGGCTCTGACTTGTATATATAGACCCTAGCGACTTTTTCTCATTGCACTAATCAGTAGATATTGACTCAGGTTACTTTTCTTATTGCTTATTATGTATAGTTATGGATTCGGGTGACTTTTCCTAATGCGTTAATATTTAGACATTAATTAAAGTGACTTTTTGTATGGGTTTAACTCGGGTGATTTTTCTCATTACTTAGATGTGTAATGTAAATATAATGTAGATCTCCTAAATTTCTCAGTGCCACACAAAA
Organism: Norana najaformis; assembly: GCA_964023275.1. NCBI lineage: Eukaryota > Metazoa > Annelida > Clitellata > Crassiclitellata > Hormogastridae > Norana > Norana najaformis. The sequence goes on from OZ029915.1 coordinate 7,843,213, forward strand.
GCCGGGTCAGGAAAATAGCATATTCACGGAAGCACCAACGTGTAGATATTGACTCCAGCGATTTTCTCATTATAAGGTGACGGACAGATATTGACTCCAGTGATTTTCTCATTATAAGTGACTTGTAGATATTGACTCCAGTGATTTTTTCATTATAAGTGACGTGCAGGTATTGACTCCAGTGATTTTCTCATTATGAGGTGACGTGCAGATATTGACTCTAGTGATTTTCTCATTATAAGTGACGTGCAGGTATTGACTCCAGTGATTTTCTCATTATGAGGTGACGTGTAGACGTTGACTCAAATAACCGTTTCTCATTACTTTAAAGCGTAGATATCAAATTGACTCAGTGATGTTTTGCCGGGTTGTTTATGCTGTATTTACTCCCTGCCTCTGTCGACACAGCTGTTGACCCATTTCTTTTAAATCCGCTGTGGCGCGAGATCGCAAAACTGACAGTTGAAAGATGACTTCGCTTTATACCTGCTGACGTCTGTATAACAGTTAATGATGGACTCAACGTTGCTCATGCTGACCCTGTTTTCAAGATATTCACAAGCTGACATCCGTAGGATGTCAGCTTGTAAATATCTTTAGGTTGCTTGATGACTAACATCGTCTGATACATTAAAAAATCTTTACATATGTCAGAGCATATATAATAACTGTTATGTAAGTCCATGTATAGACCTAACTAGAAGCTGATTTAGACCTGCTATATATTATTCCTGTTCAAGTAGGCCTGTTAAACACTTCAGCTTCTATAAGTCGAACCTTTTTAGAAGCGTTAGTAATAGAATTAAGCACATTGATCTGAGACGTCGCCAGTGATGGCGGCGAACACGAAAGACTGATGGCTGAGAATACTGCACATTTCGTGGCATGTCAAAATATCAAAACTCTAAGAGAAAGGACAGACAAGAGAATACAGAGAATATCTACAGATAGAGAAGACTTAAGTGGATGGGACATGTAATTCATATGGACAAAGATAGAAGAGCCAACTAAGCGATGATCTGGATCAATGAAAGGATCACAGGAAGTTTGAGGAAGGAAAGACTACTTACCGAGAGGTGATTCCCTTCTGAGAGATATCATAGAGGGAAGAACTGACGGAAAGAATAGAAGAGGAAGACATATAGGCAAATGCTGCTAGACTCGATGATGGTGGACGTATGCGGTAAACTGAAGGAGGAGGCCCAAAAACGTCAGGAATGGCGCCATTGGACGTCCGAAGAAGAAGAAGAAGAAGAGGAACAAGAACAAGAACAACAAGAACAAGAACAACAACAACAACAGGAACAACGACAAGAACAACGACAAGAACAACGACAAGAACAACGACAAGAACAACGACAAGAACAACGACAAGAACAACGACAAGAACAACGACAAGAACAACGACAAGAACAACGACAAGAACAACGACAAGAACAACGACAAGAACAACGACAAGAACAACGACAAGAACAACAACAAGAACAACAACAAGAACAACGACAAGAACAACAACAAGAACAACAACAAGAACAACAACAAGAACAACAACAAGAACAAGATAGAACTGACCAGAGACCATCAGAGACGATCTGAGATGTCTGGAGATGTCGCGGGACGAGCATAAAGACTGGCAATGGCCAGGGATGAATGGAGAAGCTGCATTGCCCAATGTGCACACCTGCACAGGACAGAATGAGCAAGATCTCTTCGCAGCTATACTTTTGAGAAATCACCAGTTTAAATTTGCCATAATTATTAATCGACCTAAGTTGTTGCCTCCAAGGGTCACGAGTGTTTGTGACAATGGTAAATTGGGGTTTATTCATACGCTTCAGAGACTGTCGTCAATGAGATCTCCATAAAAACTGTTAAGAAAAATATTTACACGACTTGTTCACTTGCTTAATAATCGACGAATACGATTTCAACTTGGGCACCAAGGGACATATTTAATTACACTTTTGTTGCACAGCATCATAATAAAAATAATAATAAACATACTTCGACAATAAAACTCTAAATAAGGACTTAGAGTTTGAAAGCTAACACAACAAGGACTACATAACAACGGAATTCATTGCAAATACATATATAAATACATGTATATACATATACAACAAAAGTATTGGACCTTGTTTATGCCAACTTCCCTTTTGAGCTCATTTCTCGCAAGTTTACTTCGCGAATTTGTAAGAGTTTTCTCAAGCGGGGTCGCATATGTATACGCTAATAAAGCACCTTTTCAGAACTATAGCCAATCCGGGCATGTCTACAATGGCGGATCCAAGCCGCCTGGATCGGCCCTCAATAAATAAATACAGTATATCAATAGATGAATCAGATCAGTAAGTAAGGCCATCAATCAATCAACGATTCAATGAATCATTAAGAAGAATTAGAGTAAGTTGCAAACAATCGCACACACTTTTAGAGGTGGCTGGAGATGTTAGTTAGAGCCAGACTGAGTGCCTTCCGTTCTACCGCCTCTGTCGTTCTGTCAGCAGGAGCATAAAATAATGTGTTGTTGGAAACAAGCAAGCCATAACTCAGGAAAACAGCAGGGAAGCAAGAACGAGGGAAACAAGGAGCAGAAAAAGCAAGGGGTCATGCACGCACGAAATCGGAAACAAGAGAGAAATGAAGAAACGAAAGAAGAACGAGGTGAAGAAGATGAAGAAAAGTGGCATGGTAGAAGGGCACGAATTATGGTAGGTATGACTCACGTCAACACGGCAATTTATAAACTGTGGCTAAACCTATACACGTGGAGCAGCTTGAGCCGTCCTAATTTCGACGTCTAATATACAAACACGGCCGTTGAAACGACACAAAACATGTGGTCTCTCTAGAGATACAAATGCGCCAACCGAACTTAGGCCAATTATCCGACGCGAACAACAACCAACTGTTGCACGGAGTCGATCTATACACGAGCCGGTGTTGTTGCTCCGTTGTCTCATGCATGGTGGAGTATATTAGTTCATTTATCTTCCTGTAACACTCTGCTGTTTCACTGACTGCTCCTTGAATTGTATTGCAATGAATTCCGTTGTTATGTAGTGTAATGTATTGTATTGTGTTGTATTGTATTGTATTGCATTGTATTTTATTGCATCGTAATGCATTGTATTGTCTGTATTGCATTTTTACATTGTATTGCATTACACTGCATTGCATTGCATTTATTGTAATGAATTGTATTGTATTGTATTGCATTGTATTGCATTACATGGTATTGTATTGTATTGCATTGCATAATATTGTTTTGTATTGTATAGTATTGTATATATTGTATTCGATTGTATTATATTATTATGAGCTATGGATAGGTAGAATGGAAGAGCTGAGCTGCCGTCTAGTAGGAGAACACAATGACAGTAGTCTGTATTCGTAATCGCATATTTATATAGCGCCTCGCCAGACAGTTAATGTCCATGAGTTTTAGGCCTTGTTAGTCTCTACTGTCAGAGCGTGATTTGTGGTTAACATCAGTGCGGGAAAGACCAATGAACAAGAGCAATATGCATGAGAAAACGTATCCTCATTTGGAGAGAGTCTGGTCCAGCGGTGCAAAGACCAGTGGACGAGAACAAAATGCATGAGAAAACGTATCCTCATTTGGAGAGAGTCTGGTCCAGCGGTGCAAAGACCAGTGGACGAGAGCAAAATGCATGAGAAAACGTATCCTCATTTGGAGAGAGTCTGGTCCAGTGGTGCAAAGACCAATGAACAAGAGCAAAATGCATGAGAAAACGTATCCTCATTTGGAGAGAGTCTGGTCGAGCGGTGCAAAGACCAGTGGACGAGAGCAAAATGCATGAGAAAACGTATCCTCATTTGGAGAGAGTCTGGTCCAGCGGTGCAAAGACCAGTGGACGAGAGCAAAATGCATGAGAAAACGTATCCTCATTTGGAGAGAGTCTGGTCCAGCGGTGCAAAGACCAGTGGCGAGAACAAAATGCATGAGAAAACGTATCCTCATTTGGAGAGAGTCTGGTCCAGCGGTGCAAAGACCAATGAACAAGAGCAAAATGCATGAGAAAACGTATCCTCATTTGGAGAGAGTCTGGTCCAGCGGTGCAAAGACCAATGAACAAGAGCAAAATGCATGAGAAAACGTATCCTCATTTGGAGAGAGTCTGGTCCAGCGGTGCAAAGACCAGTGGACGAGAACAAAATGCATGAGAAAACGTATCCTCATTTGGAGAGAGTCTGGTCCAGCGGTGCAAAGACCAGTGGACGAGAGCAAAATGCATGAGAAAACGTATCCTCATTTGGGGAGAGTCTGGTCCAGCGGTGCAAAGACCAGTGGACGAGAGCAAAATGCATGAGAAAACGTATCCTCATTTGGAGAGAGTCTGGTCCAGCGGTGCAAAGACCAATGAACAAGAGCAAAATGCATGAGAAAACGTATCCTCATTTGGAGAGAGTCTGGTCCAGCGGTGCAAAGACCAGTGGACGAGAACAAAATGCATGAGAAAACGTATCCTCATTTGGAGAGAGTCTGGTCCAGCGGTGCAAAGACCAGTGGACGAGAGCAAAATGCATGAGAAAACGTATCCTCATTTGGAGAGAGTCTGGTCCAGCGGTGCAAAGACCAGTGGACGAGAGCAAAATGCATGAGAAAACGTATCCTCATTTGGGGAGAGTCTGGTCCAGCGGTGCAAAGACCAGTGGACGAGAGCAAAATGCATGAGAAAACGTATTCTCATTTGGGGAGAGTCTGGTCCAGCGGTGCAAAGACCAGTGGACGAGAACAAAATGCATGAGAAAACGTATCCTCATTTGGGGAGAGTCTGGTCCAGCGGTGCAAAGACCAGTGGACGAGAACAAAATGCATGAGAAAACGTATCCTCATTTGGAGAGAGTCTGGTCCAGCGGTGCAAAGACTAGTGGACGAGAGCAAAATGCATGAGAAAACGTATCCTCATTTGGAGAGAGTCTGGTCCAGCGGTGCAAAGACCAATGAACAAGAGCAAAATGCATGAGAAAACGTATCCTCATTTGGAGAGAGTCTGGTCCAGCGGTGCAAAGACCAGTGGACGAGAACAAAATGCATGAGAAAACGTATCCTCATTTGGAGAGAGTCTGGTCCAGCGGTGCAAAGACCAGTGGACGAGAGCAAAATGCATGAGAAAACGTATCCTCATTTGGGGAGAGTCTGGTCCAGCGGTGCAAAGACCAGTGGACGAGAGCAAAATGCATGAGAAAACGTATCCTCATTTGGAGAGAGTCTGGTCCAGCGGTGCAAAGACCAGTGGACGAGAGCAAAATGCATGAGAAAACGTATCCTCATTTGGGGAGAGTCTGGTCCAGCGGTGCAAAGACCAGTGGACGAGAGCAAAATGCATGAGAAAACGTATCCTCATTTGGGGAGAGTCTGGTCCAGCGGTGCAAAGACCAGTGGACGAGAGCAAAATGCATGAGAAAACGTATTCTCATTTGGGGAGAGTCTGGTCCAGCGGTGCAAAGACCAGTGGACGAGAGCAAAATGCATGAGAAAACGTATCCTCATTTGGGGAGAGTCTGGTCCAGCGGTGCAAAGACCAGTGGACGAGAGCAAAATGCATGAGAAAACGTATCCTCATTTGGGGAGAGTCTGGTCCAGCGGTGCAAAGACCAGTGGACGAGAGCAAAATGCATGAGAAAACGTATTCTCATTTGGGGAGAGTCTGGTCCAGCGGTGCAAAGACCAGTGGACGAGAGCAAAATGCATGAGAAAACGTATCCTCATTTGGGGAGAGTCTGGTCCAGCGGTGCAAAGACCAGTGGACGAGAGCAAAATGCATGAGAAAACGTATCCTCATTTGGAGAGAGTCTGGTCCAGCGGTGCAAAGACCAGTGGACGAGAGCAAAATACATGAGAAAACGTATCCTCATTTGGGGAGAGTCTGGTCCAGCGGTGCAAAGACCAGTGGACGAGAGCAAAATACATGAGAAAACGTATCCTCATTTGGGGAGAGTCTGGTCCAGCGGTGCAAAGACCAGTGGACGAGAGCAAAATGCAGAGACAGTCTGTATATATCTTAATTGGGTGAAAGTGTGACCCATTGAGAAGCGAAATTCCCCTTTCCGCTACAAATTGCCCTCTGCTAACTGGTACCAGTAATTGGCGACCCTCGGTCGGTTACCGAGGACGTCATGGGTCAGGTCAAATTTATTGGGTCAGGACATGTCAAAGAGAATGACCTCATAGCGGTGCATACAATGTGTCTACCCTGCTTATTCAATATTTCCTGATTGAGGCGAAGAGTGAAATGACAGGAAACGTCAGGCGAATTCTATAGCAGAAAATGACTTATCACTTCAAGGGGTGTTGTTCGATATCGCGGAAGGGGTATGAGTTAACCCCAAACCGCCATTCTGTATTGTGTTGCCCAGCACCCCATCAGCTGATAATAGACTGTGTTACTCTGTCTAGTAACCGTCTCAAGGTCGTACTCTCCGCGTTATAAGCCAATTAAGTTCTCTAACCAATTGGCTACCGTGGCCCACAAATACATACATACACATACATACATATATACATACATACATACATACATGCATACATACATACATACATACATACACATACATACATACATACATGCATACATACCTACCTACATACATACATACATATACACATACACACATAGATACATACATATATACAGGTCGCACACATTGCATATATATGTATTGTTATGAAGTATCCTCATACTCAAGTCGGAGAGGTTAATTTCCCAGCTACTCTATATAGCATGTAAGTGGAAACGCAAAAAAAATTAGCATGACCAAACACGCTCAAAGGCATACTATACTATCTGATAGCTGCCAACAAAGCTCAGTCAGTTTAATTTGTTTATTTTTGTGTCAGCTTCGGCTCATTGTGTCAACAATTCCTATCTTATCTGAAGTCGAATTTCTACAATTGACTCTTGGAATGTACCTTTCAAGTCGTGTTTACCCTTAGCGCCTCCATGACGGGCTTTGCCAAACTGGAGCAGGAGATAAAGTTGAGTAAACAAGTTGCCTCAAGGTTGTTAGAGTACTACTTGTCTCCGCAGACTCGAACCATGAACCATTGAACCAGAAGCAAGTCCACTAACTGTTTGACTACAGCGTTTCAATAGACTGTTGCTCACTGGTTGGTAGGCAGTACGTCTGGTTGACCACAAAACAATGTGGTCAGACAGACAGACAGACAGACAGACAGACAGACAGACAGACAGACAGACACACAGTCAGACAGACACACAGACAGACAGACACACAGACAGACACACAGACAGACACACAGACAGACACACAGACAGACACACAGTTAGATAGACACACAGACAGACATACAAGACAGACACACAGACACACAGGCACACAGACACACAGACAGGCATACAGACAGGCATGCAGACAGACATACAGACAGACACACAGACAGACACACAGACACACAGCTTCGTACTGCCTACCAATCAGTGAGCAACACACAGACACACAGACAGATACACAGACAGACACACAGACAGACATACAGACAGAAAGACACACACAGACAAACAGACACACAGACACACAGACAGACACATAAACGGACACACAGACAGACACCAAGACAGACACACAGTTTAGTTGAACATACAATAATATATGGACTGCATTCTAACTGTATAAGTAACTGCTCGATAGTTTTTTAACAGAAATTTATGGGGAAAATCTAAGGGAATTGCAGGAAGTTCAGAACTCTTTAGCTCATGTCATAAATAATGTATCAAGATATGAGCGCATGAAGCCGGTACCTTAATCCCTGTATTGGTTTCCTATTCAGCGAAGAATTGTTTTCAAATTGGTGCTTATAGTTTCTAAAACATTTAACTCTAGCCAGCCACAGTAGTTAAAATTAGTCCTTATTTCCTAGCCTTATCACAATTCAACTAAGTCATCTAATTGCCCTTTATGTCTAAAAATAGAACTGCGTTTGGTGAACTAGTTTTTTCGGCGGCAGAATCCAGATTTTGGAATTCTCGTCCTGTATTTGTTCTGCTCAGTTGCTTACGTCGTTTCGTTCTCCACTTTAGACTGACTTTCTTCAGTTTCTTTATCCACCACAGGCTGGTTCTTTGTCTTAGTGGACTGATCTTGTGGATGTTGACCTATTATCGCTTGGTTTGGTGCGACATCGGTTGATGCCTTGTGCACTATACACCGGCGCTATAGAAGTTAATGATTGATAATAATCATTATTATTGTCTAATTATTTGCCTGTTATCTGAAGAATCAAGAGAGGAGAGATGGATAGAATTGCAGAGGCAGATATAAACAGAAAGAGGCAGAAGTACACAGATATGGACAGAGGAAAACGGGCCAAACCACATATGACATCTTCTTCCTTTGAGCATGCGCATGTCTGTCTGTATGTCTGGCTATGTGCTTGTCTTTGTAACTCTCTTTGACTGTCTCCGTGTCTGTCTGTATGTCTGGCTATGTGCTTGTCTTTGTATCTCTCTTTGGCTTTCTTCGTGTCTGTCTGTCTGTATGTCTGGCTATGTGCTTGTCTTTGTATCTCTCTTTCGCTGTCTTCGTGTCTGTCTGTATGTCTGGCTATATGCTTGTCTTTGTATCTCTCTTTGACTGTCTCCGTGTCTGTCTGTATGTTTGGCTATGTGCTTGTCTTTGTATCTCTCTTTGGCTGTCTTCGTGTCTGTCTGCATGTCTAGCTATGTGCTTGTCTCTGTATCCCTCTTTGGCTGTCTCCGTGCATCGCTGCACCTGCCTCTGTCCTTGTTCGATCAGTCCCGTTCGTCGGCTTCTGCCAGACTTCTTCTTATCCTCGGCACTGAGGCCTTGAAACCAGGTGGTTGGAACGTCTTGTGACCTCTGAAGGGAGCATCTTTCCAGATCTCTTCTCACACATACCTGTTGTATCGCTAAGTACTTGGATATTTTTATGTTCTATCGGCTGCTGATGTTGCTGAAACGCCCAGGTATGATGGAGGAAAAACAGTGGTAAAAATAAGTCGGTGAAAGGCAAAGTAAGTAAGTAAACAGGCCGTTATCTAGGTTAGACTAAGGTAGGTAAGTATACGGATCTTAAATGTACGTACATATGTGTGCTGCATCGTGTGTGCATTTATGCATGTATGTATGCAAATGTATGTATGTATGTATGTGTATATGTATGCAAATGTATGCAGATGTAAGTATGTATGTATGCAGATGTATGTATGTATGTATGTATGTATGTATGTATGTATGTATGTATGTATGTATGTATGTATGTATGTATGTATGTATGTATGTATGTATGTATGTATGTATGTATGTATGTATGTATGTATGTATGTAGTTCTCATCATATACTGAACACAATACGATACAACATGCTGCAATAAATACAATACAATACAAAGAATACAAAACACGCGAACAAAGCTCGACTCATCGATCCGTGAAATTATTAATAACGCCATGGCATGTCCGCAAGGTGGACTATCCGTTCGATTAGGTCAGTCGTGACGTAAGCACTTGGTCTCGACTCAATCGAGCGTGAAATCCTTGCCGCACGGCTGGACGTATCAGCGCTATAGGAGACGTTACAACGCTCCAGACATTTTTGTATGTTGGAGACATGAAGCCCCGTGGCCAGCATCGAATGAAATATTCAGCCCATGGACATCGAACGAAACACAGCGGACACCGAATCGCACGGACAACTGCTTAAGAAATGATCCCTGCCACTTGGAATCAGCGACGAGGCGATCCCTCTCGCTCGAGCGCACTGTGCGTCGCGACGCGCGGAAGAGTACACTCCCCCGCAGTGGACTGATGACAAGGGAAGGAGGTGGGGGAGGAGGCGAGGGAGGGAGTGACTAAGGATGTGGAATGGGGTTGGAAGGAAGATGGTGACGGAGAGGGAGAGGAAAAGACAAAAACCTAGACGAAGGCAGAGAGAGCCAGGCGAAGAGACGAAGGCAGAGAGAGCCAGGCGAAGAGACGAAGGCAGAGACCAGGGCAGTGGCAGAGACAGAAACAGAGAAAGAGACAGAGCGAGACAGAGAATGCAAAGATTCAGACAACAGAGGAAGGTACCTGGGTCTTCAAACGTAGCGATTGAAACTATAAGCTACAGTGTGGCCAGAACGCCCCTAAAGTTACAAGATAGTTTCTATAGTCGCACACAGAATGTGCCTTACAAACAGATAAACCGCTGTTCTGATAGAAAAGACCGCAATAAAACAAGCTCGCATTTTCTCGATGCGCTAACTTCGGTTTCAGGTCTTCAGAGTAACACATATCTCATGACGTCTAAAAACAACATGCATACGTATATATATATATGTGTGTACGTATGTATATTTGTATGTAATTGTAATCGTAATCGTAAACTCCACATTTCTAAAGCGCTACGTAAAAGCTAAGCGCAGGGCACCAGCTTATTCACAAGCGCTGCGTCAAGTCAGTGGGGTTGTCCAAAGGTGCCATGTCAAGAACCAAATCCGGTTGCCAGAAGACCAGAGAGAGAGAGCAGGGGACAGGAGCTGTGTGTATGTATGCATGTATGTATCAAGATATTTGATATTGCGCCTTTAAGTATCTCACAAAAGCAGTGCAGACGTGACAATCTAAGCAAGACGTGCTATAGCAAGTGCGTTTTAAGACAGTTTGAAAATGTATGCATACGCTAGTACATATTTTAGTGTCTCCAATAACTAGCCATGGCTTTCAAAGTAAAGTGTGTATCGGTTGATGAGTGTCTGAAGAGGATTGAATTAGAAAGACAGAGACTGATACAGACGAACAGACAGACAGGCAGACAGGCAGGCAGACAGACAGACAGAGACAGACAGACAGACAGACAGTGACAGAAGAATTCGAAAGAGAGAGCAAGATACTTAAACGGGATGTCGATGTCCTTAGCATAGAGTAATGCAGCGCGACGCTGGAGCCCTGTCTAATTTTGAAATCTTCCTTGATTCCCGTCATCCATCTCGCTTAAGTCGCGCCTGCGCAGTCGCGTTATTCCGCGCCATCTGTCGTCATTAACGCGTCTCCGGTTACCGTAATTCCTCGTTTGTCGCTTCCGGTTTCGTGGCGTCTGCGCATGCACCACGGTCTCCTTCCGCTTCTCCAAATAGAGGGACAAGTTAAACTAGGCATACACACGCATACAAGAACACAGACAATCAATTACGTACACAAACATTTACACATGCGAAGGCAGGTAGGATCTTCATTCCTAGGTCTTCCAACGATCGTTTTCTCGATATAATAGCATTAAAGATAAATAAATACATTAACGTGCATATTATAAGTTATAAATAGACCATGAAGGGGTCAAGCATGTCTTTGACCCCGAGGTCAAGCCTCGTTTTGGTCTTGTAATTTGCTGTCGTTTAAAGAAATCGTCTATTGAGCAAAATTCATGCACAGAAATTTGTGAACATATACGAAAATTCAGTTATATATAATACATTCCTGCAAATAAATGATGGCAATTCATTTCGCACATTTGTCAAATTCTATGTTGTTTTCGTAATTTGTCCAAATTTTGTTATATGCTCGGCTTGACAGAAATTGAGTGATTAGCTGAAATCGGATTACAGTATTATTAAGGTGTGAATATGATTAGCTAAAATCGGATTATTATTAACGACTGAATATTGGCCACACTGAATTCTGTTTCCCTCCAGATCGTTGTTGTTTCAGCTATTTCAGACAACATTGGTGTCTGATGGTAACTAACATTATGAATTTCATATATGTATGCAAACGTATGCAGATGTATGTAAGTATGTATGTATGTATGTAAGTATGTATATATGTATGCATGTATGTATGTATATATGTGTGTGTATGTTGTATTTATGTATATACGCGTGTATGTACGCATGTATGTACGCATGTATGTGTGATTGTATGAATATATGTATGTATGTATGCATGCAGATACTTGTATGTATATAAGTGTATATATGTATGCAAGCAGTCCTTCGATGATAGTCCTGAGATCTGTAAGGCTGAATTCTTCAGTGCAAGTCGAGTCATACACTCGTAGATTAATTTGGTGAGGGTAACCTGAACGTTGGATGGAAGTGAAAAGAACTCTACTGGACAAAGTCGTCCACGAAGTCTTCGCTGTGGAAAGAATCGTAATCGTAATCGTAAGCTCGAGATTTCTACAGCGCCCAACGAAAGCTAAGTCACGGGAACCAGCTTACTCACAGGCGTTCTGTCAAAACAAAATCGATAGGCTAGAAGGGTTCGGTTCCAGGTCAAGATCCAAGAGTCAGGCAGGCAGGCAGTAAGACGGCTACGGTGGGTGATGTTTGGAATTGGATCTGCGGGATGGATAAGGGGCAGAAGAGGAATCAGGATAGGAACTGTGGAAGAGGAGTGTTTTCAGTTTTGAGTGGAAAACTTGAGCAGAGATTGCAAGGGGTGAAGTGTTGGTGAATTCGTATGATAGATCAGATAATTGTAGTAATTCTGGTGGGAGTTTATTCCAGATGGATGGAGCAGAAGGGCAGCTGACCGAATCTCAACAATGCGCTACCAGCAAAGGAAGACGAAGTGGTCTGCATTGGGTAAACAATATAAAGGAGGATATAACAACATTTGGGCAAAATAGGAAAACAGCTTTGAATTTAGCAAATGTCAGAAAGAAAGGACATAATTTATTCTCACCCGTCGCAAACCAAATGACTGGAATCAGGAGAGATTATGATGATGTTGACGACGACGACGACGACGACGACGATGATGATAGTCTCAGTTGATAGAGCCATTGCTTATAAGAGTAAATTTTAAATAGTAAATTATGAGAAATCGGCTGTTGAGAAGTAAAATATATTCCAAAACCATATTCTGCGAAAACTCTACCGCTATATATAGCTCTTGCAATATTACTTTGTCAATGTGTGTTCGTGCTTGGATTTGTCTACAGTTATCTGTTGTGTATAGTTCTCATGCAAATGTTTTGCTACTATTTGTTTATTTATTTAAAACAGCCCGTTATTCAGTTGAGTGCTCATAGAGATGGTGACAGAAACTAACATAAAACCACTTGACGCCCATGTTGCATGTTATTCAATCCCTTTCGAGAACCTTCTAAACAAATATCTGCACAGAATTTATATTATATATATAATTATAGCATCACTCCTGCAGGTTGCTGTTTAAATATATATATATATGTAGATATTCTGGCCTGGTTTTATATACATTTCATTCATACCATCCGTTATACATACACCATGTACAGAACGATACTTATGAGGTTTAATGTATACTTGCGTCTCTCAACACACCATAATATTAAATTATACACAGAATATATATACATATGTATATATACATATATATACATATATATTTACACTGCAAACAAGCATGATTCAGTGCATTCTCTTCCATTATATATCTGCTTTGCCAACTTCTGATGTAAGCATAAATGGTTTTTAGTCTGACATGAAAAAATGTAAAGAAATAGATAACCGATACACGCAGCTCAATTGTTATATTATTGCAAATGGGTGTATAGATATACATATTATATGACACAGATGTATATATATACTGAAAAAATATAATACATAATATATGTATATATAATATGCATCAAAATAATAAGTATTGTATGAGGCCTTAGGTAGCTTTCGTTTTTGGGAAGATATTCTTTCAATTATTTAAATGTTTAATCAGAATGAAATGTTTACCCTAAGAACAGCCTTGGGGTAACCATATCGGGGTTTGCAGTTTAACTGCCTTGCAATATGACGCTATGTATGAATATTGCGTGTCTTCTTCAAACACATAATATTTGTGAATTAGTGTAGACGTTAAATTTGTATTATATGTGTAATGCTTTACAATTTATCAGACATGCACATGACTAGGTCGCTTAATTAACACAGCTGATAAAGGTTATACAGAGACGTATACATTCCATACAATTTTTATAGGCCTATGTGCATCTCTCAGCTGATTCAGTATGTATGTACGTTTTATGTATGTACGGACGTACGTATGTATGTACGTACGTATGTATGTATATATGTATGTAAGTACGTATGTATGTATGTATATACGTAGACATGTACTATTGTATTTATGTATGTAAATATATTCAAATATATGTATATAAATATATATATTTGTTAGCAATTATAATGCACATGCGCAATATATTTATTAGAACGCATGTCTATTCCTCGGCTTGTAGACAGCTCTGATCTTGTTTGAAGATAGTGTATTGTGGCTATTGACACGGTTCAGTGAACGCAACAGTTGGCTGGTTTTTCTTAAAGATGTCTCGCATGAGTCTATGCCGTCAGATTTTGACTATTCTAATCCGGGCCGATGGGCTGAAATATTTAGGACGTTAACCCGACTTTCATATTCTTACAAAAGACATACATACTTACACACATTCATGCATACAGACAGACAGACAGACAGACAGGCACACGGATGGACGGACGCGGCAATGGACAGATGGGGAGATCTTTAGCTTTTAACGCTATTTACGTCGAAGTAGTGGCTGCACATAAATTTCTATTACGCATAAGCCTTCCACGCGACAGTTGGCAGGCAACTTGGATTGAGGGCGAAATTGCCTGGTTGCCTTTATTACCCGTCTTATGCAGAGAGCGACGGGTGGGACCGAGCCAAGCCCCGCTTCACGCCGCCTGCAAGCACGCAGCGCCAACGCTCACACTTACCAACGACATACGTCAATCAATGCGAGACATTCCGTATTAAACCGCTTATGAACTGGGACACGCATATTTGTGTGGAGTTGTGGCAAACACACAGCTAAATATATATATATATATACATACATATATACATATATATAACAGTCATTTACTATATATATTATATCACGTGATTTATATATATATATATATTATATATATTTAATGTAGATAATAATTCAATATATATATAATATACCAATATATTTATGCACATATAATTCTATATATATATCAATATATGTGTACACAAAATTCATTATATAATGTAACATATATAAAAATATAGTTATGTTTTTAGTATATAAGAATATGAATGTATATATGATATGTGACTGTAATACTATAGTAGTCATGTTTAAGTATAATATATTTAAACATGACTTATATTAGAAGAATATATTTACAAGCGTACATGACAAGCGACCATATAACATAGTCATGATATTAGCACATAAGTATATTTATGTGTACTGGAAGATTTGTATGGTGAATACACACTTATTTTGATCGCTTGGACCTCCGCCTCTATCTCCGTGTCTTTGCCGAACACTGTCCTTTGACGGTATTTTGAATTGCGCATTCGTTTTGAGTAAATCTTGATTACGAATAGATCTTAGAGACATCTTTATCTCTTTTGTGCTCAGGAATCGGTTGTGAAAGCAATTAGTTTAGATTCAGTTCCGAAAGCCGTTCAAATTGAAGTTTTTCATATACAGTAGCGTGAAATAAATCTGCTGTGACTTAATTGAACAATAAAACACTTTAAAACTCCGGTATTTTATTCAGTTTTTACAACCTCAGAAATAAATGTGTATACACATAAAAAGACCTAAATGGAGTCAGTGGAAACATCTGTCTCGATATATAATCATGTTATTGATACATGTAACATGATATAGTGTATACAGTGGTAAGAACACATATCTATTTCAGTATATATATAACTACATTTAATACCATTAGCCTGTTTGGGGTAATAAAGAAGATTTCTTCACGTTGTTAGACTGCAGTAGATGGAATATTTGTATTTACTACTCTGTATACAGATGCATGTCTCATGTCGGTGGTTTCGGAGAAGATTTAGGTCATATTTATATGTAGACTGACTAGACACATATGCGTGTTAATTAGAGTTGATGCAGGCAATGTAATACACACATCACCCCTGTCTAAAAGCGTTATAGGCACATTAGTATCCCCTTCTTCCTCTTATCCCTCTTTATGCTCCAATCTTAAACATCACCCACCGTAGTTGCCACGTTGTCTTTCTGCCTGACTCTTGGACCTTGACCTGGAACCGAACACTTTTGCCTATCGATTTTGTTTTGACTGAGCGCCTGTGAATAAGCTAGTCCCCGTGACGCGGCTTTCGTTGGGCGCTGTAGAAATCTCGGGATTACGATTACGACTACGATAGTATTTAGACTTTTGTCAAAAGAAGGTATAATATTATTAATATCATAATATAAGGAGGTATAATAGTATTACAAATGTTGTGAGTTACTCAACTGTTTGAAAAGATCGGTGCCTGGCAAATTTTAACAGGCGCTTCATAAACGTCTAAATACATAACGTATTAAATACATACGTGCCGATACTTTTTAAAATAAAGTCTAATTTGAAACACAACAGCACTTCTTCTAGCCAACATATAAATTACTTTCTCTATTTTAACAATTCCTGCACCGTTTTATACATGCGAAAGACAGACAGTAATGTCTCGAGTTAGAAACCTAAACTCTGGAAGGTCAATTCCAAATTCAAAGCCGGGTATGATTAGTCAGCTTATGCGACATATATCAACGCCTTAGACGACATGCCCTGCTTCGCATGAATACGTTCAGCGCACCTGCTTCTACATCGTCCCTCGCAATACATAACTGAATTTCAACTGCCACGTCATGTCAAAGCCACCAGTATTATGCAAAAACCACACATACGCACATTCCATGCAAATAATCTAATCTAATATAATATAATCTGATCTCATTTGATCTAATGTAATCCAAAGACTTCTATAGCGCGTTATCATAATGCCCAAGGCATTAGTCGATGGTCGCTTCAAGTCAAAATCGCAGTCCAAAATCACAATTCCTTGAAGAAGTCTGTCTTCATGACAATATACATACTTTATACAAGAATCATGCAGATATTATTTTACATAATGACTATATATCTAAATATATGCCGTCATCAAATTAACCTGCCACTTTCCTGCATGACTAAGCAACACCTATGATCACTTATTTACCATGCATGCGTGGCAGAATATATCCACCTTTCCGGACAGGGTGAGGCACAGTATTTCACGAGGAATATATATTATATATATTAAGGTAAAGGAACATATTGAAGAGACGTATATATATATATATATATTATATATATATTATATATATATTATATATATATTATATATATATATATATATATATATATATATAATATATATATATATATGGACACTGTTTAGAAGCTTCGTCTAGGGGTGCGACATATATGCATGCTTACATACATACATATATGCGACATAGAAAATCCTTTTAGATTACTATATGATGCGTGGTATGATGTATCGGGCTAAGCATGTAGATGACATATATTTGTATATATCAATGCATATGAATATATGTGCATCTGTTCTTACTCTTACAAGCATGCAAGCATGTTTTTAATTATGTAGGTATGCATGTATTTACGTGTGAGTATGTACGGAGATATAATCGTAATCGTAAACGCGAAACTTATAAAGCGCTACTTAAAAGATAGGCGCTGGGCACCAGCTTATTCACGAGCGCTGCGTCAAGTCCGTGGGGTTGTCCAAAGATGCTATGTCAAGAACCAAGTCCGGTTGCCAGAAGACCAGAGAGATGAAGTGAGAGGAGGTTAGGGTGGGTTATGTTAAGTCTGAGAGAAATGGGGAGACTGATCATGGTGGTATATATATGGGAATGTATGTATGTATGTATATATGTATGTATGTATGTATATATGCATGTATGCATACGTGTTGCATTGGCACTTGTTCCACAAGGTATTTGTTTGAATGCATGTATGCACGTACATGTGTGTATGTACGTATGTATGTATGTGTGTATGTATGAACGTATGTATGTATGTATGTATGTATGTGTGTATGTATATGTGTTTATGTATGTATGTATGTATTTATTTATGTATATGCGTATGTATGTATGTATATATGTATGTATGTATGTTAGGTATGTATGCAGGGATATTTGTAAGTATGCAACGCATGTAATATATGCGGTCGGAGGCCTAATTCCGTTCCTTAGCGTACATATGCAGGACAGGCGAACTGGCAGATGGAACAGGAAACCGGGTTAGGGTATACACAGCATCACTAACACCAACAGCAGCATCAGCAGCAGCAGCAGCAGCAGCAGTGTTGGCAGCATCAGTGTCTTGTGCCTGTGCTGCATCTTGTAGAAGTCTGGTCCCTCTCCTTTATCGATCGGTCGGCGTTTCTCCTATTCGATCGCAGTTTGTGTACTTGCCCAGTTGGAAAGTGGGTGGAAAGCACGCAGAACCATTTACTGCCCCACACCTCCCGTCAGATCCCCACTCAGCCAATCCTCCCTTCATTCTTCATCCTCACACCTTCTCCCTTCACACCTCCAATCCTCTCCCTCAGCTCCTCACTCAGCCAGTTCTTTCCTCGAGTCTTCGACGGAGCCACAGTACACCCATTCACATCCTCTCCTCAAACCGTTCCATTCCTCAACCACCCAATCCTCCCGTCCAATCCTCCATCCTTCCCCATTCCACTCCTCCATCGACCATTTGAACTTTTCGGCCAGAGTGAAAACGCCAACGCACACCGCCCAACGCACGGACGAAAAAAAATCGGAAATTGGCCGCGCCACAGCCCGTTAGAGGCCGCCACCGTCGAATCAACTGTCGGGCCGACCCTCCCCTTGCGCACCCTCCACCTCTGCCAGCCCCTCCCTTCCAGCCCCCCTCCTTGCCTTCTTCAGCGCCGCGCGGTCTGTCAGCCGAGCCTCGTCAGCGGCTTGTGCCGTGTTTCGTGCGGCAACGGCCTTGAGCCAAACATTAGGCCAGCGCCAACTCTTCTGCACATACATACACTGCCAGCCCAAGGGCCAATTGCACGCTGGCACGAACGCAAACACATACATATACATAATACACATGCATATATATGTATGTATGCTTGATATACATGTATGCACTATATATGATATATATATAATATTTGACATATGTACCATATGTAACACATAGTTATAATACTGTATATAACTTCCTTGGTTAAAACAGACGTGTGAAATATAATAACGGCTCTTTTATGTATAATATGTGGTAAGATATAAGCATATTATTATATGCATATACACATAAAGCATAGCGAGATATACGTATCTATATATCACACGTAAGTCGCTTATACAGTTGCCGGAGTAACTAGTTGGCAGCGGAAGGCCGTTGGCCGGCGCTATGGACGGACGGACGGACGGACGGACTGACGGACGGGTTCGTCTGCGGCGCCCCTGACTGCGCAAGCCGAGCTGTTCAAGGCGCAGCAGCGTCGGGCGGCGAAGCCTGAGCTGACGGGCGTGCGGGCAGGCAGGCGGGTAGGCAGGCGTTGCGTGTGTGCGCCGTGTGACAAACGACATATAGACGGGTTTGATGTAATGACTTCGGTTGGGGCTGGTCAAGTCGGTCGGTCGAGCCGTAGTCGCAGTCGAAGCTATATTGCCGCGCCAACGTCGCGCATACTAACGGGCGCATCAATCTATCACGAGGTCCCGCTCATATATCGACGTTTAAAGGCGCCAGCGGCGACGAGCGGGCGAAATTAAACCGGTCGTTAGGCGGGCATGGTCCCCGTTTTTGTGTATATAGGCCGGACGTTTTTAGCCCTGCTCGTCTCGTTTATGCTTACCTCGATCCCGGCTCTGCTTGGTTTTACCGACCCCGGGACTGCTACGGCTGTGGAGGCAGGAGAGATCAAAGGTTAAGACGGGGAGGATTCTGTGGGGTGCGTCGGAACTGTGAACTGGGCGACGAGGATGACGTCGAGTCGTTGAATTGGCGCAGTATAAATTACCGTCGCCACAGCAATCAAACGTGGACCGATCGATCGGTAGGCTTCGTTCATTTGACTAATTGATTGATTGGGTTTTATTGATTGACCGATTAGTTGGTTGATGTGTGACGCTCTACGATGATGAACTTGAATTCCTATTACGCGAATCCGTTCGCGCAGTCGTTGCTAGGCGACCACCACGGCCAGACCGTTGTCAACGGCGACGCCTTCAGCCCTAGCAACACCTTTGCCGCCCACTACAACAACTCCGCCGTTGCCACTAGCAACACCACAAGCAACGGCCGCGGGGGTTACGACCCCCAGCGCCAAGGGGCGACACTACACGCCGGGGCCGAGGTGGTCAAGGGCTTCCGGGGCAGTCCGCTCCAGATGACGGCACCCGGAAGTGACCACGTCCGGCCCGGAACTGCACCGGAAGTCCTGTCTCCAGGAACCGCCGCCAGACACCTGTTGCAGTCGGGGAATCCGAGCAACGGGCACCTGCAGCACGACCCCGTAGCCTACGACGGGTCGACCCTGAACGGAAGGTCAACGAACGGAGGTGATGGAGGAGGAGGGGGTCTCGGAGGTCCGCATCATCACCAGCAGCAGCAACCTACTCAGCAGCAGCAGCAGCGATGGAGCCAGCATATCTCGTCATCCGACAGTCAGTCCCCTCCGATGCCAAGTCACCCTCACCATCAGCAGCCGCATCAGCAGGGCTTCGGTTCAATCGGGGCCGGGTCCGGTGGAGGGGTCGGAGCCGGTGTAGGAGGAGCTGGTGGCCCCGGGGTCAACGGGGCCAACGGAGGAGGAGGCCCCGGGGGGTACAACCACGCCGTACACGCGTCCAGTGTTCCGTTCTACCCATGGATGGGTGTCGTAGGTCAGTAAAATGATTCCCTACACATACTCTTTCTAATCAAAGCTAATCTTACCTCAAATGAGGTGATCTTATGTGATCTAATCTAATCAAAAGTCTACTTAAGTCTGATCTAATCTGACTTAAGGACTTCTATAGCGCCAGTATCATAACTCACAAAGCTTCAACCGATCGATCGTCGCCCAGAAGTGAAATCGTTCTGGACCATTCCATCTCAGTGCTAAGGATCGTCAGTTGTCAAGTATATGTGGCTAAATCGTTTTTGAAATGCCATGAAATGCGCTATAGAAGTCTTTAGCTAAGATTAGAATTGCTACAACTATCATCATCATCATTGTTATTATATTACATATATATTACATTACGCGACAGGTCAGTAAATCTGAATCTGAGAATCAAGCAATTATAAGTGAAGGACTTGCTCAAGGTCCCTGCAGAATAACCACCTAAGAAGAGACTCGAACCCGTACTCTCCGCGCTACAAGTCGACCGCTCTAACCAATCGGCTACCGCGCCCCACAATTGTCTGGCTGCATGTTATTGGCGCTGAAGTTTATTACTAAGCAAGTGATCTGTTTGAGAATTCTGGGCGCATAATAAATATTGGTGTATCAGGCACTCAGACTATAGACATTTATTGGAGCCATCAGCAAATGTGCTCTAGCTGCCTGGAGCAATGGCTTCCAATTGTCACGACAATGTTGCATGAAAGAATGCATTTCGTCTCACAACTTAGTCACATTGTGACAGCATCTATTGTCTGATATCTGCAGACTCAGTTGGGCGGAAATAAGGATGGATGGATGGATGGGTGGATGGATGGATGGATAGATGGACGTGTTGATGGATGGATAAGTAGATACATGTAAGCATGGACTGACGGACGGTTGGATGGATGGATAGATGGATAGAATGATGATTAGATAATAAGTGGATGGATTGATGGATGGACGAAAGGTTGGATTTTGGATCGATGAACAGATGAACAGACGGATGGATGGATGAATGAATGGATGGACGGATGGATGGACGGATGGATGGATGGATGGATGAATGGACGGACGGACGGATGGATGGATGGATGGATGAACTGACCGACGGTTAGATGGATTGCTGGATCGATGGTGTAGCTGTTAAAAATGCTCTGCATGTGTGATTGATCTTTTGACTGATTAATTAATTAATCGTAAACTATCGATAGATTGTTAGTGATTGTAAATGAACGAGTTCAGGTTCAAATAACTCGTTTCAAGGCGCTACATAAAGCATGGATTACCACGGATTAATTGAATTCCTTTCCTGGTGCCATTAATGACTGTTTTATCGAGCTCATATATCGTCACGTTTCGTGCATTGGCGAATCTGACTTAAGCTGACCGGATGACGAGATCTGATTGGATAACTTGATTTCCCCTCTGACCTATTTATTTCCCCTCTGACCCATTTAACGCTACTATTGATAAACTTCTCGTACGTATTATTTCCGTTGACCACGCAAGCTTCATTCAGGTCCTTCGCGTTACGGGTGTCGGTTACGGCGCAATTCCGAGTGGCGGCGTTGTTTTACGTTGATCACTAGATCATGTAACGGACATTAACGGGCTTTTGGTGCCTCGTAAAACGACCGTTCCGCTCGGCGTCGGAGCCAATTTGCAGGTCAGGTGGCTCTTCGCAGGCCCTTAATTACACCTGTTAGGGAGCGCCGCCGTACTCCGGCTTATTACCGCGGAAAAGTTCGTCGAGATAATTAACCCGCAAACGACGGAAACAAAAACGATATACAGACACGGGGAAGTGGATATGGAGAAGGGGAGAGAGAAAAAGAGAGACTGATAAAGAGAGACTGATAAAGAGAGACTGATAAAGAGAGACTGATAAAGAGAGACAGAGGGCGAGGGCGAGAGAGGGAGGGAGGGGAAGGAGGAGGAAGAGAGAGGGGGAGGTGAGACAGGGAGACAGAGAGGGGAAGAGTTTCGGGGGTCTTGGCTAGATAACGGTGTGATTACATAGGATCTCGCCCGATTAATTCATTAAAAAAATGAGCAGGGTCGAGGCCATACGGTCGCTATAGAGAAACGTGTACAATTATGTTTTACAATTACATTTACTGGCGCCCGCGCACGAAATTAACGTGACTTGGCAGCTATGACGAAAAGAGAAAAAGAAACAAAAGTGGAAAGAGGACATAGAGAAGGAAGGAGGAAGAAGGAGAAAGAAGAAGAGTTTTCCCATAGAAGGCTTATCCATAGATTTTTGTAATGTTATGTTATGTGTCTTTTAACCGGAGGGTAGCAGGTTCGAATCTGCCTCAAGCCACTGCGTAGCGACCTTGGACAAGTTGCTCACCCACAACTGTCTGTGAGGAAGGCAATGGGAAACCACCTAACTCATCTCATCCCGGGTGGCATAAAGCCAATGGACCTGCCGTCGGGCAGAGAACTCGTCATCGTCATCGTCATCGTCATCGTCATCATCATCATGTCTGCCAGGACACGGCGTTTGCGTAACTTTACGCAACGCAGTCTAACTCAAACTGACAGCCAATGTTTTTGAATAGAGAAAGTACTATAGAGGCGTACGAGCGGCTAATCCGTCGGCTTTTCACCTTTAAGACGCAGGTTCGAATCCCATCTCGTCACGTGAAAACGATGTGTGGCACGCTGGTCTATCGGTAACAGTTTATTCATGCGGTTGCGGGTTCGACTCGGTGTAACGACTCTGGGTAGGTTGTTTGTGCACACTGTGGCTCTGATACCAAGCAGTATCATTTGGTACCGGAGTAAGCTGGAAAGTAAATGTCAAGTCCTGCGATGCACTGGCCCCGTGTCCGGGATCTTGGGATTCGTCCATTGCCGGCCCAAGGGTGGCCTAAAGAAAAGCAAATGAGAGTCTCCCCTACATCTCACATGTGGGATATCCATGGGATACTTTACGTGAAATCGACACGAATCGCATTGTCAAGCGGTAAATCATCATCTTAGATATGAATGTCTCCTTAATTCCAATACACCCATGAACCATGTTATTTGCCACCTTTTCTTAGTCAAATTTAATTTATTTTCTGAACATGCTACCCTTTTTCGCTGTATAAACCCAGATGAGTATGTAATACACTCGCACGCGCTGCGGGTACTACGGTGGCTATGAAGCTATGGTGACTAAGTGGCTATGATGGCTATGTGGCTATGGTGACTATGTGACTATGGGGTTGTTCTCAGTACCGTGGCTCCCTCTACGAATACATACCATATCCAAACGGCGTTTTCTGGACTCACACTCGAAGTCCATTGTTTCGGATTTGTGTTCTTGATGCATACAATGGCACCAGCCCTGCTAACTGACGTATCGCTCGTGGCCTCTGAAGTGGCGCGGGCTAACCTCCGAATGCAAGCCCGCGCCACGCACCAGAAACGGATTCAGCCTCATATATATATACGTATACATAAATTACACAGTATATGTATGAATATGTATTTATATGTGTATAAATTAGACATATTTTCTAAATAGGTCACACTCTTTGAGACAGATTTATCAGTGCTCAAACATTTTTTATCACATATCTTCTTCTTCAGTGTTCTACACTTAGGCAGGTCCAAGAATCCAACGACGATATACGTATACATATATCACGAATGTATATACATACTTGTTGTGGATTACATGTACATAGGTGTATATATTTGTATGTCTATATGTCTGTGTCTTTGTATGTGTGTATGTCTGTGTCTTTGTGTGTGTGTTGTTGTCTTTTGTGTTCATTACCAGCACACACATAACATCTGTCTGGGTTTTGCCGTATTATACTAGGCTTGAGAAAAAATCTCATGCAACATACAAGCTTTCAGATACACTCACAAAACACACATACACACACACACATATATATACATTTACTCAGAATCATTTAAGCACATATATAGCCATATACATGTATGTAAAAATGCGCACACGCCTATGTATACTTACTCATTTTTCTGACATCTGTGATAAATTACCAGCAACGCTCTGCGCAATCAATACAAGATCTATTTTCGGCGCCATCCTCATATATCTGCTTTTGTGTACCATATACACAGCGTGGTACACGGTCGGCTGACTGGCTCGATTGCTGGCTGGTACAGGCCTACGTAGGTCTGGGCCCACTGTACCAGGGTCGCAACGCATGTCTGCTGCTCGTGGCCCGATTTAGGGTTCTCATATTAAAGTAACTTTGTCGTGGATAAGTCTTGAAATACTCCATCCACCGTCCATCTATCCATTCATCCATCCGTTCTTCCATCATCCACAGTACTATATCCATTCATTCATCTTACCATCCATCCATCCTTCCGTCCGTCCGTCCGTCCGTCCATTTGCACGTCTGCATATCCATCTATGCGTCATCTATCATCAGTCGTACATATATCCATCCATCCATCCGTCCTTCCGTATATCCATCCATCCGTCTATCCATCCATCCGTCCAGCCCTCCTTCTCTCCCCACTCCATCCATCCATCCATCCATCCATCCATCCATCCATCCATCCATCCATCCATCCATCCATCCATCTATCCATCCATCCATCTATCCATCCAATCGTCTATCCAATGTTTAGAAAACTGAGAAAACTGAGGGCAATTATAAAATAGAAGAAGGCAGCAACCAATCTTCCATTTTTTTATTTCTATGCACATGTGGGTGTGTCTAGCTTAGACTACATGTCTGTCTATCCCTCTCTGTCCGTTTCTGTCTTTCTTCGACTCTATATACGTCTCTTCCTATTTCAGTCTGTCTGTCTCTCTGTCGGCATAATTGCTTCATATTGTGTTACCCGGTTGCACTGATTCTTCCAATAAACAGTTTATCACTGAGAGCTTCTTCCAATAACTGATGGTCCGTACAAGGGGACCTTAAATGGCGTGACACCCATTCAAAGGGGCAGCCGTGGTGAAGGATCTCACCCGATTAATTAATTCAAACACCAACAGGGTGAAGACCATACGGTCGCTACAGAAAAACGTGTACACTTACACTTACTTTACTGAATAAATTTTTGTGGTGTATAGCGTCGTAGTGCTGTGAGCTCTGCTGGGAAGTTTCTAATAACTGCGGCTCTATATAAATGCCCAAATAGCTAACATTTTGCAACACATCTGGTGTTCGTGAAGGAATGATTTCTATTAAGTATAAAAGTAAGTAGGTAGATAGGTCGTTAGGCGGACAGGCATGTAGGTAGACAATTCGGAACTGCAATTTTGACTTGAAGGGACCATCGACTCATGCCTTGGACAAATATAATAACGGCGCTATAGAAGTCTTTAGATTATATTAAATTAGTAGGTAGGTAAGAAAGCAAGTAAATAAAATGCCAACACTTAACAAGGAACATCCCGCGGTAAGAATAGCATATAAAAGTGAAACAGTGTTGAACATATGTGCGTATTATATCCTGTGTATTAACCTACCGCGAAATATTTAATTTTTTATCCGATGAAACTTGTCTGATTGCAAGCCACATGAACTGCCATTATATTTATATCCTTCTGGCCACATTAATCTCTTCCACTGCTAGCTAATCCAATCCAATCTAATCTAATGACTTCTGTAGCGCCGTTATCATAAAACACAAGACATTAATCGGTTCAAGTGAAACCGTAGTCAAAAATTGTAACCGATGGAGAAACCCTGTTGAAATCCGATAAGTCATGGAAATCAGACATCAGGCTGTGGTGACCAAACAAGTTGAAACAATCGAGCCTTAAGTTTGGATCTGAATTTAAGCTAAAGAACTAACAAAACGCACAGATCACTGATAGCCACAACCGAACCCTTTTGCCTATCGATTTTGTCTTGACTGAGCGCCTGTGAATAAGCTGGTCCCGGTGACGTGGCTGGCTTTCGTTGGGCGCTGTAGAAATGTCGAGATTACGATTACGAATAACACCTTCCTCTGCTAGCAGATATTACACCGAAGAACAGACAACTGCTAGATATCACCAGTTCTTCACTTTTTCATCAGTGTGAGTCCTTAACTTTACTACTTCTTAAGAACCCCATCCTTGTTCTTTGTCTCCGATATCTTGGCACCATAGCAACGGAACATTAGAGCGACCAGACAAACCAGCTTCCTGTACATCTTCCATCACCCGGGTATCTTATTGTTATCTAACGAATCGCTGCTTGCTGTTTGACCTCATATTAACTGCCTTTTTAAATGCTTACAAGTGTAATAATATTATTACTTTTATTATTATTATTTTTGCTGGAGCAAGTATTATTATTATTATTATTATTATTATTATTATTATGATTATTATTATTATTATTATTATAATTATCATTATTATTATTATTATTATTATTGCTATTGTGATCATTATTATAATAGGCGTCAGAAACGACTTCCAGGGTATCGGAACATTTTCAATAATAATAATAATAATAATAATATTATTATTATTATTATTATTATTATTTTAGTATTATTTATTACCACTGTAGGCCCCAGCTACGACTCCTCTCTTCGCTGATGCTCATCTGGCGTGGTAACAGATACGTTACCTACTTCAAAATGCACTGCTATCGAGGCTCAATAGACTGCTGTTGTTTTTGCTGTTGCTGCTGTTGCTGTTTTTGCTGTTGCTGTTGTTGCTGCTGTTGTAGTTGTAGTTGTTGCTGTTGCTGTTGCTGTTGTTGCTGTTGCTGTTGCTGTTGTTGCTGCTGTTGTTGTTGCTGCTGTTTTAGCTGTAGTTGTTGCTGTTGCTGCTGCTGTTGTTGCTGTTGCTGCTGTTGTTGATGTTGTTGCTGTTGTTGCTGTTGTTGCTGTTGTTGATGTTGTTATTCTTCCATCTCGGCCCAACCCGTCCAGACGTCAAGCCCTGTTCAGCATAGCCTGTGATCAGAAGGGCGCCTGAAGCCAGCAGTTACCCCTCGCCATCGACCCCAGGCGTTATTACTAAGACCAGCCGCTTGGGACGCCACCGTCCACAGGATATAAGCCCCTCCCGGTGATTTAGCCGAGACATGCAAGAGAAAGAGAGCGGTGGGACGTCGAATGAAAACTGGGCGGAACGGCCATTCAAGTGGAACGCTTCGATTGCGTGACATCATTAGCCCGTGTTTTGGGGGCTAATTGTGGGCCGAAGGGTCCAAGGGCAGACGGGAGAAAATGAGAGGGGCATTGGGCTAGAAAGAGAGACGATGTGTTCAGTGACTAACCATGAGAAAGATCCGACTATAAGCGCCAATGAGGCAGACAGACATACAAGCAGGCAGTCAGGCAGACAGAAGAAAGTCCCTCTTGATGTGATAAGCTAGAGACAGACGTGCAGACAGACAGAACAAAGAAACTAACAACGGGTAGTACAAAGACACAGACAGAGATAGCGACAGACAGACAGACAGACAGGCAGACGGACAGACAAGCAGAATGGCAGCCATGGCGTTTATAAAAAAACAAAGGTCTGCAGAGAAAGGAAACGGCCGAGAGAACTGAGCCGCCCATAGAAAATACCTGAACGAAGGAGCAGAGGATGAAAGGAAAGAAGTTCGATTGAAGGCACGTGAATCGAAATGAAAGCAGCAGCTACAAATAGAAGTCGTCGCCCTGACCTCTACCGGTTCCCGACTGGTCCTTGCACCTGTGGGGAGTGGCGCGTTTGGAATTATTGTGGATAGGAGGTCGATAAACCGCTTCCTTCCTTAAATCCTCTGTACCTCCTCCTGTCTGTTCAAGTCTGTCTCTCTGCCTGTCTTTCGATTATTGCAGCCGGAGGGAACTTCTTATGTCTGTCTGTCTGTCTGTCTGTCTGTCTGTCTGTCTGTCTGTATGTTCAAGTCTGTCTCTCTGCCTGTCTTTCGATTATTGCAGCCGGAGGGAACTTCTTATGTCTGTCTGTGTGTTCAAGTCTGCTTCTGTGCCTGTCTTTCGCTTATTACAGCCGGAAGGAACGTCTGTCTGTCTGTCTGTTTGTCTTTTGTCTGTCTGTCTGGCTGGCTGGCTGGCTGGCTGGCACTCTTTCTGCTCCATGTAGTTGTTGGTGGGTGGGTAGAGAGAGAGAGAGAGTCGGTTGATGGAAGCAGTGCCCTGCTGATAGAGGTGAGATGTTTCACCTGGACGAGCTAAACCTATTCTTTTCCTTCGACCTATTTCTAACCTCATTAAGGTCCACCTGTCTCTGTGTGTCTGTGCGTCTGTCTGTGTGTCGGTCTATGTACCCATCTGCATGTGTCTGTGCGTGTATTTGTATCTACCAGTTTGTCTGTCTGTCTGTTTGTGTACGTGCCTTTCTGTCTGTGCATGAGTCCATCTTTTGTCTGTTCGTCTGTGTATGTCTGTCTCTGTGTACATGTGTTTGTCTGTCTGTCGATCCGTTTTTCCCACTCACTAGCGACATAATTTATAGCGACATCTAACGTGTGTTAGGAAGCGTCAGATATGATATCCATATTCTTCTCAGCATCGGAAGACATGCATGGGCTGGAGGACCCGGAGGTATATGACCCCTCTCTGTCTCTGTCTATGTCTGCCTCTCTGTCTTTCTCTGTCTTTCTCCAAGCCTTTGTGTATTCAACCAGTTCTCTACTATGCTTCAGTGCCTCAGTTAGTCAATCAATCTGTCAATCAATCAGTCAGTGATTCATTCAGTCAGTCAGTCAGTCAGTCAGTCAGTCAGTCAGTCAGTCAGTCAGTCAGTCAGCCAGCCAATCAGATCATAGTTTCTGTCTTCTTCTATAGACTAGTGTCTACTTTCTGAATCCTTGTTTTCATATGTCTCATCTTCTGCGCATGTCTACCTGACTCTCCCTATTGAAACGCACCATCTCTGTCTCCCTCTGTCCTTTTGCCTGTTTCCCTGTACTTTTCCCTGTCTCTACGTTTGCGTCTGTTTGTCCGGCTGTTGACTCGTGGGCTGGCTTCGACTCGGAAGCCCTCGATCAGGCAGACTGGAAGGCGATCCGAAACAAGCGACGTCGCCGTCGATGTGGTTTATGGAACTGACGAATTAGCGCCACCAAGCGGAGAAGAGAAGAGGAACAATAGAACAACAACAACAACGACCAACAATAGAAACAGAGGAATGAAAAGAGAGGAGGATGAAGCCAAAGAGGAAGAGTAGTAGCAAGAGCAACAGAGACAGAGGATTGAAAAGGAAGGAGGACGAAACCAAGGAGGAAAAGGAACAGGAGGAGGACAAGAAGGGGGAAGGAGGAGATGCAACAGTGGTATGGAGAGGATGGGTAGTAGAAGGAAGAGGAGAAGTAGGAGGAATGAGAGGATGAAGGGGGTGAGAATGAGGCAATAGGAGAATAAAGAGGACGGGGAATTAAGAGAAGGATAAGCATGGATAGGACGATGAAGAGGAAGCGTATGAGATGTAGGAGCAGAAGGTGGCGATGGTTTATGAAAAAGAGGTAGCAGAAAGGAGGCAAGAGGATCAGAGCAAGGGTAAACAGGTCTATGACGAAGGGAACGATTGAAGGTAAAGATATAGGAGAGGATAAGAACGATACACACACATACAAGGAAGGTAACAAGAAGGAGGAGAAGGAAGAGGAGAAGGAGGAAGAACAGAAACAGGAGATTTGGAGGACGAAGAGAAAGTTGATTGAAAATCCGAAGAGCAAAGACATAAAAGATGACAAGGATAATGGAAAGCAGTAGATACTGGGTGAGCAAGTAATATGATGAGGAATGAAGAGGACAAGGAGCAAGGACAAGCAGCAGGAGGACGAACATGAGTGTGAGGAAGAGGAGGAGTAGTAGAAGAAGGATCAGGAAGAGGAGGAGTTGAGAGAGCCGGAGAAATGGGATAAAGAATAGAATCTGGAAGGAAACCAAACGGATGGAAAGCTTTGAGAAATAAATCATAAGCTGACATGAAAAGTAAAACGCATTCCGATTTTTGTGATTCATGGATATGTATTATCTGATAATAAAATGAATTGTTTGTTGTGGATTAAAAACAAACACTTGTCTGATTGCCATAGAATAACAAGAAGAAGAAGAAGAGTAGGAGGAGGAGGAAGAAGAGGAAGAGGACGAAGAAGAAGAAGAAGAAGAAGAAGAAGAAGAAGAAGAAGAAGAAGAAGAAGAAGAAGAAGAGGTAGTAGAAGAAACAGAGGAAGAGGAGGAAGAGGAGGAAGAAGAAGCAGAAGAAGAATAAAAATAAGAAGAAGAGGAAGAAGAAGCAGAAGAAGAATAAAATTAAGAAGAAGAGGAAGAAGAAGCAGAAGAAGAATAAAAAGAAGAAGAAGAGGAAGAAGAAGCAGAAGAAGAACAAATAGAAGAAGAAGAGGAAGAAGAAGCAGAAGAAGAATAAAAAAAGAAGAGGAAGAAGAAGAAAAAAAGAAAAGAAGAGGAAGAAGAAGCAGAAGAAGAATAAAAAGAAGAAGAGGAAGAAGAAGAAAAAAAGAAAAGAAGAAGAAGAGGAAGAAAAAGAAGAAGAAGAAAAATGTTAAATGTCCATTCAAACTAAATGGTTTGTATGTTAGCCGCTGCAATTGGGATTGAACGGGTTAAGCTGAGCTGCGTAAGTAATATGAGTTGTGCATGGCAAGCAAGGGATGCTAGAATGCCATCGAATGCTTGGAATTTGGCAGCTCAGCTGCCTTTTTGGAATGCCATCAGATACCTGGCCTAGTGATCACGGACATGTTATGCTTCTGACTTCTTGGACGCCGGCGATTGTGGTTCAAAGTTCAACCGTGGACCCAATACCCTCTGCCTGGCACGATTTAGGCCAAGTTCAGAGGACGTTATATGGGGCGGTCAGTTACTCTTCTTTTTCTTCTTCCTCTTTTCCTCTTTTTCCTCTTCTTCCTCCTCCTCCTTCTCCTCCTCCTCTTCTTCTTTTTCTTTTTCTTACTCTTCTTTTTTTCTTTTTCTTTTTCTGCCTCTTCTTCTTCCTCTTCTTCTTTTTCTTCTTCCTCTTCTTCTTTTTTCTTTTTCTTCTTTTTCTTTTTTTTTCTTCTTCCTTCTCTTCTTCCTCCTCTTTTCTTTTTCTTCGTCTTTTTCTTCCTCTTCTTCTGTTTCTTCTTTTTCTTCTTTTCTTCTTCATTTTCATTTTCTTCTCTTCTTGGTTAGGCATGAACTTCTTGTCAAATGTGTGGCGATGCCTCAAGCGTTTTAGTCTCTGACATCTCGCAGCTGACCTGATTTTATAGATTCATTTGCCTGGTTTCCTGGACATCTTTTCAGCGCTTCAGCCAACGGTTCTGCTCCTTCTTCAGTCGTCTGCTGTTATCACTAATAACATGGGCAGTTTAGTGCCTAGCTTACTGGATTGCCAACTCTGAAGTCGGGGGTTCAAACTCCGCCACAGCAGAAAAATGTCTATGGAGATACCTGCTCCACTTTAGCCTACTAGCGAGCACGGCTATTAAATGAGTACACTGACCATACACTGTCAGCGAGGGAGAGGACTTGCCACACGCGTTCGTATGCCGAGACTAAGAAAGTGAAGGCGCTAATACCTCGTGCCTATAGCTGCCTCTCGGTGTTGGCTTAGGTAACTGCGCTTCTTCTCTTCAGCATCAAGACCCGGATGATCAGACGCTGGTTCCATGTTTTCTCTACGTGCGCGGTAGGAATTACATCAGGATGCAGAATATCGTCTGCTTCCCCACCCGAATGCGACTTGGTCCATATGGTTCATCTCCGGCCCCTTGACAGGGAACCAGATGGTCGTCTGACTCCTGCTTCAAATAGACTGGTTCCCTGTCGACTACAGACTACAGCACGCTGATTATTTTCATCTGGCGACTAATACCCATATTCAAGGATATATATACATATACAGAATATATATTTATATATATATATATATAGCTTTGAGCATGGCGCGTGCCTTATGGAGGCAGCGGTCACGGCTATTGGGCGAAGAAGAGCTGCCCATATGGTGCCATTGCCACCCCGATTGCCATTACCACCCTATTACCACCCGACCCCCTTCCGTCGGTCGGGTGATTGAGTGTGGCAAGTGGACGGGGCAGCTGAGTCAATATAATACCCGCGAATTGCAGGCGTGGACGGCCAGAAAATGCAAAATGCAACAAAACCCTATGATCTATGGGACTCCGGAGAGAAGGCTGTAGACAGACAGACATACATACATACATACAGACAGACAGACAGACAGATAGGCAGACAGACAGACACACACAGACAAAAAGACAGATAGACAAAAGACAAAAAGACAGACAGACAGACAGAATAAAAGTACAATACAATATTACAACTATATGTCGTCGTCTAGACAAACAGACAGACAGACAGACATAAAACAGACAGACAGACAGACAAAAAGGCAGACAGACAGACAGACAAACAGACAGAGAATAAAAGTATAATACACTACAATACAATATTACAACTATATGTCGTCGTCTAGACAGACAAATATACACAGAGAAATGGACAAACAACAGACAATCAGAGACTCAGACAAACAGACAAACCGACCGACCGACAGTAGGACAGACAGACAGAGAGTGACAATAAGACACACATTCAGACATACACAGGAAGAGACCGTGGTAGTAAATAGCAAAAACGAACAAACAACCCTATATCGCGTTTAATGAGGTGCAAAGAAAAACCGCAGAGGCAGAACGGAGAAAGATGAATGCGATTGTAAATGGTGACGATAACAACAACAACGACGAAAACAACGACAACAACAACAACGACGACGACGACAACGACTAACACAACGACTAACACAACGACTACCACAACGACGACAACAATAACAGCAATAACAATAACAACAACAGCAGTAATAATCGCATTATTTTTTCGAACATGAATCAACCATGGACACTTCCTAAGTTTTTATACGTTTGAACTGAACAGCCAGACTTTTGTATGGATGGTGACTGAGGCAGTTGCTGAATGGCCGATTGACTGACATGCTAGCTGGTTGGCTGGCTTAACGACTGACTGGCCGAGACAAACAGGGAGATACAAACAGATACACAGAGACACAGACAGATACGCATAGACTGGCAAACATTGAGATAAGCAAAAAAAACAGTGCCAGCCTGAAGACCAGCCAGACAAGCAGGCATACAGGCAAGCAGACATAGAGGCAGGCAAACAGACATAGAGGCAGTCAAGCAGACATAGAGGCAGTCAAGCAGACATAGAGGCAGGCAAGCAGACAGAGAGGCAGTCAAGCAGACATAGAGGCAGTCAAGCAGACATAGAGGCAGGCAAGCAGACAGAGAGGCAGGCAAGCAGACAGAGAGGCAGGCAAGAAGACTGAGAGGCAGGCAAACAGACAGAGAGGCAGGCAAACAGACAGAGAGGCAGGCAAGCAGACAGAGAGGCAGGCAAGCAGACAGAGAGGCAGGCAAACAGACAGAGAGGCAGGCAAGCAGACATAGAGGCAGGCAAGCAGACAGAGAGGCAGGCAAGCAGACATAGAGGCAGGCAAGCAGACAGAGAGGCAGGCAAGCAGACAGAGAGGCAGGCAAGCAGACAGAGAGGCAGGCAAGCAGACAGAGAGGCAGGCAAGCAGACAGAGAGGCAGGCAAGCAGAGAGGCAGGCACAAAGGCTGGCCGACTGACCGATAGATCATTGTGTCCTGACGATAGTAAATGGTAATTGTTTACATTATCCTATGGAACGAGAGAGATTCGTAATTAATGCTTGAATTTCCTCAATAGCTTTCATCATTAATCTCGTTAAATCAATCATTACTATAGTCATTCGATAATTAATGACGGATTTGATGCGGCCCGTGAATGTTGCGTATTTTACACTTGTTTCGCTTTTGTCACTAATTCATACACAGACAATAATGGCTACTGATGTAGCGCCAAAAAATCACCTTAATGACGGCTACTACGACAATGATAACGACAACTATGATGATATTGATAATGCATAACCCATATGAAGTTACACATACATATATACATACATGCGAACACACATACATACATAAATGCATAGAGACATACATATATACATATGTACATACATACATATTGAGTCATACCTACATACATACGTATATACATACATGCAGGCATACATACATACATAAATGCATAGACATACATACATACATACAAAAGCATGTTTACATATATACCTACATACATACATACATACATACATACAGAGACATGCTTAAGTGCATACGTACATACATACGTACCTACCTATCTACATACATAAATACATACGTAGTACACACATACGTTATTCCTCAGCATAACTTAATAACATTAGTATGACTTGTATTGAATTCAGAATGGTTGCTTACTATCTGCCACACCCTTATCTGTCAACTGTGCTCTCTTCCAATTTCATCGATTCTACCCCAACCCATCTCCTTAGATGAGACTTCCTCTTGACTTGCCATTTATTGCTACATGACATATAGCCCCTTGAAAATCGCTTAAGTACTTACTGACTAATCTAAGTACTTGCTAATTAACCGATTGAAGGACTTACGGGTTCATATGATTTCTTACTAAGTTGGTTTATTGAATTTAGTTCTCACCCAGTGACTTAAATCAATTTTGGGTTCGGGCAAATCTGGGTGGATTTTATTTAGAGACGTTATGCAAATTGCATTTAATTGTACTGCACAACATTGAATGTTACAGACTACAAGGTGTCTGTTGTAAGTACCGGGTAATTCTTACTTTCAGGTTGCGATGGCTGGTCGGCCTGTTGATCTGTTGATCGATATATTGATTAGTGGATTGATTAACAATAATAAGAATAGTAGTAGTAACAGTAGCATGCAGTAGCAGCAGTCGTAGTAGTAGTTGAAGTAGAAGTAAAAGTAGCAGTAGTAGTAGTAGAAGTAGTAGTAGTAGTAGTAATGGCAGTAGTAGTAGTAGTAGTAATGGCAGTAGTAGTAGTAGTAGTAATAATAATAATAATAAATAATAATAATATTAAGACGATTTATAGAGCGCCGATGGCCGAGTATGGCCGAGGCCGAAAAAAAGGCGCAGTACATGTACAATCATTCGATGTCTGCAGCAACATGCCGCGCAACTGTCAGCATATGCTCTGTGAAAACAATTAATTAAAAAATCAAAAAATATATATGTCCAGACTGTTCGATCCATTATTTAGTTGTTTATTTAGTTTCTATTTTGTTTCTGTTACTTGCAGGACCGAATTCGTCGCAGCGCAGACGTGGTCGCCAGACATACTCGAGGTACCAGACGCTGGAGCTGGAGAAGGAGTTCCAGTTTAATCGGTACCTCACCCGGAAGCGACGCATCGAGATCGCCCATTGTCTCTGCCTGACGGAGCGCCAAATCAAGATCTGGTTCCAGAACCGGCGGATGAAGGTTAAGAAGGAGAAGCAGCAGATCAAAGAGCTGAACGAGATGGGAAAGATGAAAGACAGCTGGGATCCGTCGATCACGACCATCGACAAGGACAGTTCGTCCGGACTGAATTAGACTTGAAGCAAAACGCGGAACGTTTTAATTATTTACTAATTTCATGATGAATGGTCATCGTCATCATCATCATCATCGTCGTCGTCATCATCGTTTTCATCTTACTGACTGTACTACTCGCTTTGAGGCGAGCAAGGGCATACCTCCGACAATTGGCAGAGTTTTGTTCTGCTTACAGTGAGCATAGCTGTCCTACCGCGAGTATGTTCATGCCCTCGTACAAGGGCTGACCATGTATTGGTCTGTTCTTCTTTTAGAACAGATACAGATTTAAATGTGTTGTGCTTATCTTGTACTAGAACAAAAGGAACAGATGCTGCGTGGCTTTGTTCTTGTTTAAGAACAAGTACGGTTCTACAGTGTTATACTGTTCTAGTTTGAGAACAGACAGAACAGCAACTGTATTGCAGTGTTCTTGTTTCAGCTTTTCAGCACTGATCGTGTTTTAAATTGAAAATGGTTCGTTGGTATAGCCGTGTTTTTATTTAGAAGAAACCAGTTAACTATATAGCCATGTTCTTGTTTTTCAAGCAGAGCATTGCTAATAAGACAGTGTTCTTTGGCAAAGCGGATTTGTCTGCAGCTAAACGGCAATGTTTTTTGTCTTGAATCGGGCGAGATATGTATTGTGCGGTATTGCTAATGCATGTGCTTGTAAATAGGGATTGTGGTTTATGCAAGGCTGAATATTGTCCTTCTTACAGGTTATCGAACTCTTGTTTACTTCCTCGATAGTTGACTTCTTGGCTGAAGCAGACGCTTGATATGTTGTTCTTTTCTTGGAAAAGTAGATGGTTCGGGCGTCTGATTATGTTCTTAAGTTAGAACAATGAAGGGAACTCCATAGGCATTTATGTTCTTGTTTCAGAATAACAAAGAATGTGGCCGCACAGGTTCTTCTTAACTAGAAACACTGAATAATCAAGAGCCTATTGAATGTTGTTGTAGTGGAACAATATTCTCGTTTGATAACACTGACGAACACTCGAGTTTCCACTGCAGGAGCCAGCGAACAAATGATCGTCTGCGTATAATAGTCAGTTAATCTTTTGTTTTGTAATGTTACCTGGGTTAGTCATTTATTTCTGATATGAATCGTGACATGTACGACGACTCAAAGACATCCAAAGTGTGGCGTCACTCATGGTTTGGGCGGGCAACCTGGCGTGTAGAACCCAATACAAAGTGACACCACAAAATCGTTCACGCGAGACACGATAGTCTATGCAAGACATGTGAACTGGGTTAAGAATACTGCAAAGCTTGAGCGAACAAACACAATATGAACGGTTGTGGGAGGTAGGCAGGCGTCACTGTTCGGGGGACTGCTACATTTTCGGAAACACTGTTTTGTTCCCTAATGTAAAATCTCCTAGACTTAACTTCACCCGGGTCGGCTGCTAATTCCAACCTCTCCTAGTGACGCCAACTTGCTGTCACTGTAAGTCGAGTATTGAGTTGTTGGTGTGTTCTGTTTATTGAGCGCAGTCACCGCTGCGTTGAACTGCATGACGTCCATTGAGTAATAAATGCATAGGGTTGCGTGAATATGTACAATACAATCATTCGTCAAAAATGCTGCGAATTTATTTCGAATTGCCTGTACATTGAGCATATCTTTATCTGTGTTTGGTCGTGTTGTCTTGTTGCTATATGAGTGTGAGTGTAGATCTTTCTTTGTGCGAAGAAAGCGCATTTAACGTGTTCCTTGGACTTTCGTAAAGCGTTTGATGCGGTTTTCTGCAACCGACGAAGATAGGGTTTGCTACGGTCGGTGTACATGAACTGAGATTGTGGAATCGTTTTGTGAGATCGTATTAATGTAGGTGTTTTCTTTTATTGGTCACTCGATCAACGGCCAACAGTCGATTGCCATGGCTTCGATGACACATCGTTTAGCAAGTAAGTAAGTCAGTAAGTAGTTTGTGCTGAAAACAGTTCATTTTTGGAAAGACAATCAGTTCAGAGTCATATCGTAACTTTTTTTATCTTTTTCCTGCAGGTCTTAGGAATACCGTCTGGCCACGCCCTGGATTCTAACAGGTGTGGAGGCATTGTTAAGCCCGTTATACCTGTAGTACACCTGTATTTCCCGCGTCAATACGAGCTAAATAACTCGCATTGGAAGGCATTGTTTTGACAGACTAGAGTCTTCAATCATCTCGCCCTTCAACACGAATTCACTGCTCCCTTGCACTGGCGTTTTTCAGACAGGAAGAAAGAGCGCTAAGTAACGCTCTCCTCTTAAGTAAGTAAGTAAGCAAGTAATACATTCGTTAACACGCCATTTGTCCAACGGCTGAGCTAGGGGAAAGAATATTAGTACTTTTGTGTAGTGTTTGGGTGTACACATTGACTCGAGGTGAAAGGTGAACTACTTCTGTGCTGCTATGGAGCATTTTCCCGCAACTTTAAAGGCTGTAAGGGGCTACTGTGTGCAAGTACAAGGGTACCAGTTTTGCTTCCGGGTCAGTGTCGCATAATTCTATTCCATTGTCCTACAGTTTGCGCATATGTGTGGTTTGCCTAAAATTGATTGTTTATAATCTGTATGTTCCTAAACAGAGAACGAATCTGTATGCTGTGTTGCAGAATACAACTACTAATTACAAAATTGGTGAACTGCGGAATCGTTTCATGAATGATCTGTGTGCCAAAGTCTTTTAAGCAAGGCTAGAAAACAACTAAACATAGCCTATCTGTAATTTATGTCTGTAAGGCAACAGCGCGTCTAATAGTTCTTATATTTAGTGTGGAACTTGTTTCTAAATGATCCTATTCATTTAGCTTGGCTAATCGAAGTCAGCCCGTCATACACTTTGGAATCCGAGCAAAGGATACTGTTGACCTCAATTATCGACAGGCCAATACTGTTTACAAAACTCATGCACCCTCTCTCTCTCTCTTTCAGTCTATCTTTCTGTCTGTCTGCCTCTTTCTCTCAATATACTGTATATATGTTGACTATCTGTTCGAATATATATATATAACATAAATTGTGTATCTTGCCTGTGGTTATATATGTTAGTAGCAGGCCATTCGTAACCGTGTCAGCTTGCATGAGCGTCTCTTTATATGTGAGTATGACTGCCTTTCTCACTCTGTTTGTCAGTGTTTGTCCATGCCTCCTTCATCGTGTCATATGAAAGCAAATCCCACGTCATGTAATATCGTCTAGACAACACCTCATTGTCTGTCACGC
The DNA here is from genome assembly GCA_964023275.1 of Norana najaformis. Lineage (NCBI taxonomy): Eukaryota > Metazoa > Annelida > Clitellata > Crassiclitellata > Hormogastridae > Norana > Norana najaformis. The sequence goes on from OZ029915.1 coordinate 7,882,538, forward strand.
TTGGCAATCATTTATATATATACATACTTATGTATATATGTATATATACATACGTATATATGTATATCAACATATGTGTATATATATATGTATATCAACATATGTATGTGTCGTGTTATATGCTACATACGATGTACGTGTGTTAAGCGTATTTTATGCACACATATAAGAGGTGACTGTTAGAATCCTGTATTTTCTCGTTTTCTGATGATGAATCACTTGGGATTTACAACCTGTCAGTTTTCAAAACATACTGACCCGCCGGAGCAACCTGCAGCAAGTTAGGAAAACAATAAAATAATATATATATGTATGTATATATCATATTTTGCGGATTTACTGTAGCAACAGCTGTTTTCGTGGTAACATGTGCATACACGTAGCATATATTTCTATACATATATTGTTGGAATATGTACCTGATAGTTTTCAATGTTTCCCATTAGACTTGTTGCACTAGTACTTGTGACGTATTTATGTATGTATGTATGTATGTATGTATGTACGAATATATGTATGTATGTATGTATGAATATATGTATGTATGTATGAATGTATGTATGTATGTATGTATGTATGAATATATGTATGTATGTATGAATGTACGTATGTATGTATGCATACGTGTTGCATTGGCACTTGTTGCACAAACTATTTGTTTATATGTATGTATGTATACATGTATGTATGCACTTACATATGTGTGTACATGCATGTATGTGTCTTTGTATGTATGTATGTATGTATGTTTGTATGTATGAACCTAGGCATTTATATAGCGGTTTTATAAGCCTTCAAAATGATTTAACTGATCTAAAGAAGCAAGCTAATGGGACATGTTTTTCATGATAAGTTACACCACATGTCACATGTTTCGCATTTGAAGCTTCATCCAAGGTCGCGTGGCGAAGACAATTGGCAACAGACTTTTCCTATTCCCCAAAAAAGAAACCAGACATGGAAGAAATTGTACAGCAATCCGTTTTCTGGTCCGTTTGTCTGCCTGCCCATGTCTGTCTGTCTGTCTATCTGTCTGTCTGTATGTGTCTTCTGCTTATTTAACTGTCCGCCTGTCTTTCTGTTTGACTGTGTGGAGTGTGTGTGCTCGTTTACCGGCTGGTTAGTATGTCTGTCTGGTTGTCTGTCTGTCTGTCTGTCTGTCTGTCTGTCTGTCTGTCTGTCTGTCTGTCTGTCTGTCTGTCTGTCTGTCTGTCGCAATTGTAGATTCACGTCTAGCTGTTGACAAATGACGAAGCGATACAGAAGAAAACTCGCCTCTGTCCAAAGAAAGATTATTTACTCGGAAGATGATAAAGAATATTTACTGCCAGCCAGTCAACCAGTCTCATCATACATTATTACTGAGCCTTTGTTTTAGAGTGTATGCTAGCTAAATATGCATACATATACACACGTCTGTGAATTTTTTGTATATATATATGTGCATATATTTATATATGTGTACTCTGTTTCCCTTGCATGTCAATATGCATAAACATCTCTGTATAAATATTGATATACACATTTGTATATACATACATATATATATATATTGAGGCTATAGTTGGAACACAGAAGGATATAATTAATAAATGGCTAGTGGAGAGAACAGAAAAATATCCTTAGCTTATCATATGATATTCAGATTGAATGTAGCTTGGAACAATATAAGCATGATTTATACAATACAGAATATAATATGCAATACAGATCATTAAGAAACATGTAGGCAGAGTTGTGCGTGTATGGAAACACAAGTATATATATATGCGTGCATGTATAATATATATATATGCGTGCATGTATAATATATATTTGTATTTATATGTATGTGTATATTCATTACTCTATATATTTGCACATGCACCCATCATAAACATCTAGTGATAATACACGGCCACCACATTCAAATATTATTGTGGTTATTATTATTGTACTAAATATTATTGTACTAAAATTCAAATATTATTGTGGCCTTCTAAAATAGTTTGACAATGAATGTGGTGTGAAACCAGGCATTTTGGGTCTGTAATAGATCTAGATACACTAGTATCTGCTCTTAGCGGACCTTACTTTTAGCAGTGTACCTCACATTCGCTTCCACAAAATAATGACTACCTAAGGATCTCACCAGAATAAGCCATTGCAAAATGAGCAGAGTCGAGGCGATACGGTCGCTATAGTAACATGTGCACATTTACATTCTTACATTTACATTCTTACATTTACATTCTTACATTTAATCATTTGCAATACAAGACCATAGAAGTAGCTCGCTACTACTCACTGGGTTACATAAATTGTCGCTATTTCAATTACAGTTACAACTGCTATGGACTCTTCCAAATATAGGTGGTATATTAAAGAATTTAACGATATATTTAACTATATTGAATTATACCGAGTAGCGTTTCTGTAATAGACGCTATATAAGTGTTTCAGTACAATACCATACAATACAATACTATAACTATATGCCCTTGTATCGCATGTTCATAAAATTATGTGCACATTATCACTGAATGGATACATTTTAAGGAATCGCTTCAGTTTCAAGTACATGCGCAAATTGTTCCGTAGGTCACACGTAAACGCTAATTATATGCAAATGTTAATATGCAGGTAAATATATACACAAATAAAGGTGTAACTGTGCAAGTATATTTACAACGTAAGTGTATATGCTTCATGAAACAAACATAGCGTCGCTTTGGTGAGATTTGTAAAAGGCGCTATATATTTATATGTTCGCGCCATATGAATGTTCAGACACATACAGATAATTTATGTTTTGTCTATATGTATTGTATAACCAATTGACGTACTTTGCAGATTTATTGGGTAATTGTTCGGCGTAGGGCAATGGAATAGATATATATCGCCCAGAAAATTAGGCAGCTTTTAAACGTTCGTGGGTAAAAATGCCTGATATAACGCTGACATTTTGCGTCCTCATTTTGACCGCCTCACCCTGTGCGTGCACGCAGCCTGGGCTTGCTGATTAATATTCATTATGTCTTTGCTGAATATTCATGAACTCTCCCTACATAGAGAACAGAAATGTGTACAGGTCTGTCGTTTAAGATGTGTATTCCAGTTTGTCTAAATAGGTCAGTGTGTAATAGGCCTACGTCTAATACTGGGTTTATGTCTCTAATTGACATGCTAATTTACTCTCTGTAATTCAAGGACACTTGCTTTCAAAGGTATGCAACATATTTCTCGCGTCATCTAGAGTTATTCGGCACATAATATTATTGTTGTATCATTAATATATATAGTACATATATTAACAACAAAAGTACAATATAATGCATATATATATATATGCCATGCATTGGAAATGACTAAAACCTAATGGTTAATTATATATGTAGAGTCTAAATTTAAATCATGAAATTCGCAATATTCGGAAGAGCATATTCTTACAATATTATATTCTTCACAAGTAATTTATATATATAAAAACTGTTTGAGTATATATATTTATTTGCATATATTCATACATGCATACATACACACATATACACATGTGTATACGTATGGATGTTTTTATGCATACACATGAATGTATGTATAAAAATATATATTTGAGCATACATACATTAAAGGCCTATTAACGTATGGTGTTTGTTTTCGGTCGTATATGGATGTACAGCTTTCGCCTTTTTTTACTGGGACATGTGTGTTAGATGCATAGGCCTATATCTAGGCCTGCGTGTAGACCTACGTACGCATTGGGGGTACGGTTAGATTTAGGCTGAGTGATACCTTTAGCACTACCGGCTAAAATGTGCCAACAATAAGCAGAACCATTGTGTCGCGTGCCATCGACTGATGTCCCTGCATTATTAAAATGGCGCTACAGAAATTCTAAGCTTAGATTATGTGCGCAAAGCGTGAATACCTCATTGGAAAGTGACATCATCAACTTGCGTTGATTTTATTTAACCAAAGAGACAACAGCGGATGTGACGTCAGACTTTGTATAGGTTTCTAAAGTGTTAGATGTTGTCGCTGGATATTGTTCCGAGAGCTGAACTAAATTCGCATTAACTAGATATTGTGAAGATCATTACTGACGAACTATCGATTAAATGTGTAAATATTGAGCTGAAATTTTCTCTTTCTGTTTGCATTTGCAAGTCCTAGCAAAAGAATGTAAAATAAATAAACTAAAGTACAAATTGTTAACATTCAATAATTTAAAATAATCATAGAAATTGTAAAACGTGATACACAAACATAACAACCACAAATATAATAATAATAATAATAATAATAATAATAATAATAATTATTATTATTATTATTATTATTATTATTATTATTATTATTATTATTATTATTATTATTATTATTATTGAATAAAAAGCACAAATAGATTTAAACAATTATTGATAAACGAACTTAGACAAGTTTTAAGCCAGATTAGCAAACAAACGTTATATCCTAAAAATGACTCCACCTACATTCCAGAAACATCACAACTAAATGAGTGACTGCACATTTAAACATTTCTAACTTCAACCAGTTTTTATAAACTGGTTTATTAAACATTCCTTTTTCACAGATCCTAGCCTGACTCCCCTTCTTCCTCTTATCCCTCTTTTTCACTACAATCCCACACATCACCCACCGTAGCTCCCACGCTGTCTGTATGCATGACTCTTGGATCTTGACCTGGAATCGAACACTTTTGCCTATCGATTTTGTTTTGACTGAGCGCCTATGGATAGGCTGGTCCCCGTGACGTGGCTTTCGTTGGGCGCTGTAGAAATCTCTGGATTACGATTACGATGTTTACACACATCTATGAACGCGTGTATCGATATACACGTAACTACTACTTTGAAATACATTTCTAAGCACTTGCAAGCACAAATGAACGTAAATGTACATACAAATGTACAACATTTATATAGCTCCTGTATGATCCTACACACAACTAACATTTACAAATTCGATTCCAACTTAAAACGAAAAAAAAACATGACAAACATGTAAAACTCCTGTTAACTTGCTATACTTAATAAAGCACAAATATGTAAATATCACAAATAGTTAATTAGTTAGATGAGAAAGAATCATCTTTCATGGACTTAACAAATTTTAACAGCTTAACAACTTGACACCTTGTTGTTCACTATTCTGGTCTTTGTGAATGGATGGATGGTTGTATGGATGGTTGGATGGATGGATGGATGGATGGATCGATGGATCGATGGATCGATGGATCGATGGATTTGAGTGAGTTGGTGGGTGGATGGATGTATGTATTTGGATTAACGGGGAGACAGATGGATGGAAAGATAATTGGATACACATGAGAATGCAATCGCTCATGGATGCTTCTAGACACGTCTAAACATGACTGAATGTACTTGTGGGTTTGGCTAAACACAAGTCTGTTGATGCTGATGGTAAACTCCAATATTGAGCCATTTCTACAACACTCCATGCAGGCATTCTCTCTTTTTGCAGTACCTAACTCAAAGGCGTGTTAACCAAATCCTAATTCTAATCCTATCTTTTCAAATCCAGTCTAATATCTATTGTAATGACTTCTGTAGCGCCGCTATCATAATGCGCAATGCCTTATCCACTATGCGTGCCCTTATTGTAGATCACGTGATTACTATTCTAATCTTTTGGAATTACTCTCCGTGGCATCACAGAGATCTTTCTCTGAATCACAGTTGTGTGACTTTTCTCCAAGATCCCAGTGGCGGATTTAGCTATAGGCGTAGGGGGCGGTTCGTCCCACCCCTCTTGGTTATATTCCGACGTCCCTCAAGCCAGACCCGTTCAGGGTGGACTGCCAGAATGTGGCGCCTCTCTGGAAATGCTCTTGCCCCCCAAGCAAGCATTCCTGGAGCCGCCAATGCAAAAGGCCCTGCATATCTGATGAAAATCAAAACTCTTCCTGACCTTGACCTTGATCTTGTTGACCATCTGTTGTTAATGCGGTCAGGATTTTCGTTTTAAACTGCGAGTCGAAGATATCCAGTTTCATGTTTAGGATATCCGAGATCGTCGAGGGATTCAGTGTCGAGACCCAAGTGAAACGATGCAAAAGGAAAACTAATAATCCAGTAGAAAAATCAATATATCTGAAACCAAAAATACAAGCGAGTAATGCATATTTACTCACATAAAACTGACAGCCTATTTTAGCTGCCATATCTGCGTATTTACAAAAATAAATACTTATAAAAAGGAAACCCTTTACAACACTCTTCATTATGAAACGAATTCTGATATAACACAGTCGAGTAAATGGATCTCAAATTACTAGCAATTTTAAGTTAAAGACCAGCCCAAAGTTCCTAGACAGTGTACGTCCCAGGGGAGGCTCGAACCCGTACTCTCTGCATTACAAGCCGAGCGCTCGGTTGCTGTGCCTCACAACTAACACCTTGTACCACGACCTCGCTATAATGCGTTCCTCGACATAACCCTTAGAAACAGCATCATAAGGAGGTTCTGGTGTAGATTATACATGAGTAAATAATACTATATACAAATATATGTGTTTTTAACAGTTACGTTCATAGACGTATGCTTCGGATATCTTTACATGTTCGTCGAAGCAAAGGCGGTTGATACATCTTTCATAAGTTTTCAGATGAATGCTAAATAAGAGCGTTGAATAATTTATGGTTTGTCTGCTCGTCACACATGAACTCCGGGGCTCTTACATGTTCACAAATACTCATTGATGATACAAAATTATGGTCCACAGTGACAAGTTTGCATATATATACAAATAAGGATATAAAGATACGTGAATATATATATATATACAAATGTTTAAAAATATACAGATGTGTGTGTGTATGTATATGCATGCATATGTGAATAACCTCAGAATATTAAGCCATTGTTGATAGTATGCCCTGCAGTTAGAGCTCAACTTAGCCCACTAATGTATGTAGGACCTGTGTATGTATGTATGTATGTATGTATGTGTGCATGGATGTATGTATGTGTGTATGTGTGTATTTATGTGTGTATGTGTATGTATGTGTGCATTTATGTGTGTATATGTATGTATGTATGTATATATATATGCATCTATGAATCTGTGTATGTATGTGTGTATATATGTATGTGTATATATATATGTGTGTATTTATGTATGTGTATGTATATGTATGCATGAATGTATGTATGTGTGTATGTTTGTATGCATGTATTTATGTGCATTTGTGTGCGGATGTATGTATGGGCATTCATGTATGTCTGCATTCATCCTTTGTATTGGCAGTGACACTGAATGATTTTCCCTGCGCAGAAAATCGATACGTGATCGATATGGAACCGATTCGGACGATGCTTTGAGGCGAGAAGATGGAATCAATCACAGGACCTGATTTACCGTTCAGACGTCCACGTAATGACTTTAACCCTTTTCGTGCTGTACTCTTTATTTCTTCCATGTCACTGCATCGCTCTCTCCTTCTCTCTATCCTGTTGTCTTCCCGTTCTCTTTTGAAAGCAAAGTCTCATCAGAGCAGCCAATTATGCTGTTAGAATGCTTAGACGCATAGCAGTGCAACTAGACATTTATGCAGCGCCTAGTGATGAAATATAGAAAGAGCTCCCTGCCGAGTCTAAAGGAATGAGAATGTCTGCTGCAATGCAGACACAGTTTGTGTGGCCTGCTGAGCTTGGCGCTAACGTTGAATCAGATTAAAACGTGACTTTATTGTCTGGTGGGAGACAAGAGTAACCGCTTGATGCCACATCCGTGTCTGCTCTAAAGCAGACATCACCACAAAAATAAATTAACCTCCCTCCGTCCGGTTTAAACTTTCGCTTGCTCCAACTCTCCTATATTCCCCCCATCCGCATTCTCACTTCTTCCAACAATCAAGTCTTTCCTCATTTCCTTACACTTTCCTAATCCTTCCCACTTTCTTTCTTCATCCTCAACCATTCCTATCTCTCATTCCCCTTCCTTGATTCCTTCCTTCCTCCTCCATCCATCCTTCCTTTCCATAGTTCTTCAGCCATTCCCTCAAAAGTCTACCCATTTTCCTTTCAAAATCCAATTCAATGGATGTAGAAAGGGTTAAGGTTTATTAGACTGTGGGGTATGTAAATGCGTCTAAAGGCCCTGTTGGCGCTGCTGCTGCTGCTGTGTTGCTGATGATGCGGCCACGCATCCTGCTGCTGCTTGCCTCTGATGCTGCGGCTGGTGATGAGAATGATAGTGATGAGGCTTCGCTTGCCGTTTGCATGATAAATATGATGGAGATAAACAGGCGCGGCATTGGAGCTACTGAGGTGTGGATGGATGGATGGATGGATTGATGATGGAAGGAGGGTGGGTGGATAGATGGACGAATGGATGGACGAATGGATGGATGGATAATGTATGGATAAAAGGAAGGAAGGAAGGAAGGAAGGAAGGATGGATGGACGGACGGACGGACGGACGGATGGATGGATGGATGGATGGATATAAAAATGGACGGATAGAAGGAAAGAATAAGGAAAGATGGATAAATGAGTGGAAAGATAAATGGATGAATGGATCGATAGAAGGAAGGATGGATGGATGAACGGAGGAATGGATGGAAAGAGGGATAGAAGGAAGGAAAGAATGATGGGTGAATGCAAGAACGAAAGAATCAGTATTGATGGATGTCAACGAGATCTGTCTGTATAGATATATGGATCGTTGAACGGACGGACATTTGGGTGTTGCGTGAGTTTAAAAGCGACACCTATACGACCAAATTTTTCAGGGTGTAGGTTCCTGAATGTTTGACCTAGTCATGGCGTCAACTGTTTTAGGTCCAATTTTTTACCTTCCCCCCAAAATATTACGTTACAGCATCACGCTGAAGCAAACGAATGACAAAAGATACACTGCTGTGAGTAATATTATGCCTATGAACGCCTACAGTCTGTCCATGCGCGACTTATATCCCCTCGATCTGATATACATACATACATATATACATACATTCATACATACATACAGACAGACAGACATACATACATACAGACAGACATACATACATACAGACAGACATACATTCATGCATACATACAAAGAGACAAACACAGACAAACAGGGAGATAGACAGGGAGACAGACAGTTATGTAGCAGAAAGACAAAAGGACAGACACCCAAGCAGGCAGGCAGGCAGGCAGGCAGGCAGGCAGGCAGGCAGGCAGGCAGGCAGGCAGGCAGGCAGGCAGGCAGGCAGGCAGAGGGCAGTTGATGGTTGTTTTGTGCAACGTGGGCGTCTGATGGTTGTTGCTAAAGCTCCATTTGATAGAGCAGGTGCAGCCAGACAGTGGATCTAATTAACACCGAAACAATTTACACCAAAGGATTCGAGGCGCTCCACCCTCACCCTTCCCCTGCAAACCCCCCACTGAAGAAACAGCACCAGTCTTGCGGGGAACCCGTGATCTATACCCATTTTGACACACCCACACACTGGCAACACACATGTATGTTTGTATGGATGTATGTATGTTTGTATGCATAATATGTATATATGTATGTATGTATTTATGCATGTCTGTATGTCTGTCTGTATGTATGTATGTATTTAAGGACTTACATAGCGCATATCAGGAACCTCACAAAGGGGCTTCAACAGTTATGAAAAGGTGCGTCTTAAGCCACACCCACACACGGAATCACGTGCACATAACTCAAAAGCCCACCTACTCAGTAATACACACATTCAGGTATATAGACAGACAGACAGTCAGACAGACAGACAGGCAGGCAGGCAGGCAGACAGGCAATTTACGTACACACCCTCCCGCTCAGCTACACCCACATATCTACCCTTTTAACCCTTTTTCATATATAGCCCATACGCCAACCTAATCAACCACGCACACATTCCTGTCTGTGTGTCCTGCCTGTCTGTCTGTCTCTGTTTCTGTCTCTGTCTCTCTCTCTCGCTGTCTCACTCCCACTCTCTCCATCTTTCTGTCTCTGTCTCTGGCTTTTTCTCTCTCGCTGTCTCTCTTTCACTCACTCACTCTCCCTTTCTCTTTCTCTCTCTCACACACACACTTTTTTTCTCTCTCTCTTGCTGCTTCTCTCTCACTCTCTCCCACTCTCTCTCACTCTCTCTCACTTTTTCTCTCTCTCTTGCTGCTTCTCTCTCACTCTATCCCACTCTCTCTCTCACTCTCTTTCACTCTTTTTCTCTCTTTCTTGCTGCTTCTCTCTCACTCTATCCCACTCTCTCTCTCACTCTCTTTCACTCTTTTTCTCTTTCTTGCTGCCTCTCTCTCACTCTCTCCCACTCTCTCTCTCACTCTCTCACTTTTTCTCTCTCTCGCTGCCTCTCTCTCACTCTCTCCATCTCTCTCACTTGCACAAGCTTCCAAGTAGGCAGAGTGCATCTGTCGTAGCTGATGCTGCTGTTGGTAAATAGGACGATCTGCGAGAGCCATAATGATTGCCACAAGATACAGTTCTCTGCTGAATCCACGGCAATCGCAGTCAACGGATAAATATTTGGGCATCAACGAATGGCCATCTTTCTACAATCATCTACCTCGTGTCTCTCTGTCTGTGTCCGTCCTTTCTGTCGGTTTTGTATGTCTGTGTGTGTCTGTATGTCTGACTGTCTTCTGTTTGTCTGTCTCCCTGTCTTTCTGATGGTTTTTCTGCCTATGTCTACCTATGTTATCATGTCTGTTTGAGTCTGTCTATGTTTATGTCTCACTTAGTGATTTTCAGTCTGTCCCACGGAATCTCTCAGAATTTGTCTTCGCATCTGTCTTCGTCTCCGTCTGCCTCTCTGTCTGTCAGTCTGTGTGTCTGTCTGTCTATCTCTCTATTTGTATGTGTGTCTGTCTGTCTGTCTGACTATCTGTATCTGTCTGTCTGACTGATGTCTGTCTGTCTGTGTGTCTGTCTGTCTGTCTGTCTGTCTTTGTGTCTGTCTGTCTATGTGTGTGTGTGTCTGTATGTATGTATGTCTGTCTGTGCATAAATTTCTTTGACCACCCCTGTTGTTTTTATGTTTGACTGAATTAACGACGAGTCTCTTTCCCTATTCTTTTCCCTCCTCCTCCTTCTCCTCCTCCTTCTCTTCCTCCTCCTCCTCCTCCTATTCATTCTCCTCTTCTTCCTTCCCTTACACTTTGCAGATCATTTTTCCCGAGTATTTACAGGAATTGCCACTCCGCTCCTTTTAACTTGGCCCTTTAAAAGCTTTTTCATCATCATCTCCTCAGAAGACACTCCCTTGGGGGCTGCAGCCAATATCCTCTCCACTGACCGTCGGGATCGCCTCCATACATCCTTTTATATATATATACACACATATACAAACATAATCTACATCGACTAGTTGGTCAATTATATATAAATATATACAGTCTGTTTATATATATAACTAGGCTTTATATATATGTATATTATTTAACAGTTGGTGGTAGCGTTATATGTTTAGGCGCATATATAAGTAATCGCTTGTTTAATCAATGCCAAGTTTATCGCGTATAAGCAGCCACACGAGAGTCGTTTTTCCAAGGCGCTTAATCTAAACCGACACTCAGTGGCTGCATGGATGCCACACTTTCAAAATCTAACTCGTCACTCAGTGGCTGCATGGATGCCACACTTTCAATATCTATCCCGTCAGTCAGTGGCTGCACTTTCAAAATCTAACCTGTCACTCAGTGACTGCATAGATGCCACACTTTCAAAATCTAACCTGTCACTCAGTGGCTGCATGGACGCCACACTTTCAAAATCTAACCCGTCACTCAGTGGCTGCACTTTCAAAATCTAACCTGTTACTCAGTGGCTGCATGGATGCCACACTTTCAAAATCTAACCCACTATTCAGTGGCTGCATGGATGCCACACTTTCAAACTCTAAACCACCACTCACTGGCTGATTACTGGTCTACGTTAATCTAATCTAAAGACTTATATAGCGCCGTTATCATGATGCTTAAAGCAACATGCAGATTTAGGTGAACTGACATTGCGCGCATTAAAAGTGCTTTAAATAAATACAATACATTAATAAATAAAGCATCAGTCGATGGTCGCTTCAAGTCAAAATCGCAATCCAAAATCATAATCCGTTGGAGAAGCCGGGTCGAATTCCGATAGGTCAGAGAAATATTGTGATTCATTGTTTAGGTTGATCGGCATTTCTTGAGCGATAACATGCGAAAATTGGCCTACTTTCTAAGCTGTCGACGCCAAGAGAAGCAAAACAGAAAACGCACACACTAGCAATAGCACTAAAGCTAAAGCTAACGTCAACACTAACGCTATCAGCCTTGCGTTTTATGGAAAGCACCCAAACTTTGTATTTTCTAGGGAAAGACTCAATCCACCGCAGTCTTGTGTGTATATGTGTATTCAGTCATATATTTAGCGCCTCTTTAGTAGGGCCAACCACATTACATCATTCAGCATCTTCGTTGGCTCCCTATCCTATCTCGTATTCAGTTTAAACTATTGTCTGTGGTACTTAGTGCTCAAATGGGTCAAGCTCCAAACTATCTTTGCGATCTTATTCGGCCTCCATACTCGTGTAGGCTACCTCATCCCGTCCTCTACGTTCTGTAGATCGTCTGGATCTATTTTTTCCTCGTGTTAAGTCCTCAATTGCGCAGCTGTTGTTGGCCCATTTCTACGGAATGGACTTCCGCTATCGCTTCGTGCAAGGGTCACTGTTGGTGATAGAGCTCGGTCAACTCTTTGTTTAAAGACGTTCTTATTTCCCCGGGGTTCTCATGCTGGAAGCGCCTCTGAGTAGTTTGTTCTGTAAGAAGCGCTACATAAGTTTTCAAATACAATACAATTGAAATACAATACAATACAAATACATGTCATTCTGCGCCGCACTGGCTCTCATTTACTAGTTCATACTGATGCGCCTAGATTATTGCAATTCCATCTTTTCAAGATTGCTTAAGTACCGGTTGCGCCTCCAAGTTGTAGACAATAGGTCGAAATATTGACATATGAGAAGATATACATATATATATATAGATAGATATATATACATGTACAGATATATATGAATATATATATACATATGATATACGGCTATATATAGGGATATATATGTTGCGGAGCGTATCACATTCACATCCGCCTGCTGGCACGTGCCTCACTTGTTGGCAATGCACCAGCGTATACAGAGGAATCTGTTTCCCGTCTCAAGTCAACCGGGTCGGCGATCGTCGCGCTCTGCTGTCTGCGGGGTTATGCAGGTGTCGCGCTTTCGCAGTTTAACTCGAGCCCGCCGTGCCGTTTTTTATCATGGCACTTTCTTTTGGAAGAGTTTGCCGTTGCACACACCTATTGTCTCATTTGGCTCTGCAATTTCAAACTCTCTTGAAAAGCGCTGGTTTAGATCAGTTACCTGTGTGCAACGCTTTTGTATCAAGTGTCTGATATATATATATACATATCAAGTGTCTGATACATATATATACATATATATATACATATATGTGTATGTTTATATATATGTATGCATATACCTTTCTTTGCCTCTATTCCCCCATCGATTGAAGACTATTCCATTTGGGCTTCAGTTATCAGGTGGGGAGCACTTCTGAGTAGTTTTCATGCTATCAATATGCAATAACGATTATGATACATGCATGTATACATTTATAAATGCTATATATGCACGTGTGTATTTAACGCTAATAATAACTTTCTTATACCTATGAATATATAATGATAATGTCTTTACTGGGCTCCAAAGCGCACAAACACGTATAGTTTATGTGAACATGCGCGATGACCCTTCGAGTGCGCTGTCCCAGTTTAACAAACCAACAACGTCCTTTAAAAAACGGAGCTATTTGGTGCTCGCCTGCCACTGCGCATGCGCGCACCAAATGACCCAGTCTTCGTTTATCTGTCTGCGCATGCGAATACATCCATTTATGTTTATGCAGTCTAAGCAGACAGCAATGAAAAGATGACGTTTCCGCTTTTATGACTGTTGGCCGCCCGGCCGCCATTTTACTTCGGACTATATCGGTTCGGGCTTGGATTATTTCGTTTCGGGGTATTTCGCAGTTTATTGTAGCAATCAATACCATCTAATAACCGGCTCAGTTCCGTCCTGGGAATAGCCAACCAAGGGCGGCCCAGGGAACAGCGCGTCACGTGGGGCTATTAACGAACTTTATGATGGTACGTGTGACGCCAAGCGAAGCCTTCCAAGCGCTGGTATATGTTGGTTTAATGTCCGTTGCCGTAAATCTATTCAATATGCTGGAGCAGTTAGTGTTTCGAGTCCGACATTTATGACCGTTAACCAGTTTTTGGGGCGGATTATAAAAGGGCCGTCGGCCGCCTGGACGTCACAACGGTCCCGGCAACCAGGCAGAGAGGCAGGCTGGTGTTCGGCTTCCGTTTGGGCTGAACACTGCGAGCTGTCATTTGACAAAGACGCTTTGCTAGGATGACGGTGCGTGTCGGATTCGATCCCCAACGTGGTTGTGTAATGCTGGGAGGAGGATCGTTCGAAAAGTTCAGCGTCTGCGTGGCGGAAGATTCTGGATACTTCTTGGGTGTCGCCATGGAGTTGATCCACCGAAGTTAATTTTTTTTAAATCGCGGGTGTTGTGTTGGTTGTTTTTAAAACTCTGCTCGTTGGATGTGGTAAGAGTTCAAGCGGAGTATAGTCGACTACACCACTGGATATGACGAGTAATCGCGTCACTCAGACGTGACGACAGGGAGAAGTAGGAAAAGCAGTGGGAGGATAGGGATAAGCTCAGTTTCCATCGGATATAAGCGACGCGAAATCTCGGAGCTCTTATCTCGCCATTCCGCGAAAACTTTCTACTTCGAATGCGTCGGAAAATGGCGCCTGATAATCGCTTCCCACAATGCACCGCTGCTGATCGGCGGCGCTCGACAACCAACGTCGACTCGACTGGTGCCCTGTCGGCCGATATCGCGTTGGGAGCACCACACGCTGGTAACAGCCGGCGCGTTTGGGCGAGATTAAACCACACAGCTTGCTACATCGCCGCAGGCAAGAAGGAGCCAGAAACCGACCAACCCTTTCTGGCCAGCAGCCCTCTGCAACCCCCGAGTAAAGTGCCAATCGTAAAACACTCAAGTGTTGACGATGTAACGTAATCTCTTCGTCCTGTCGACGAAATCCTTTGTTTATGAGTGGCTTCAGATTTTTCGCCCACCCTGTATTGCCCGCCAGTCTGCCTCTCATCTCTCGGCGTTGAGCGCGTTGCCCGATCACCCCGGATCGATGACCTGACATTTAAACAACAGAATGTCAGCCGCTGCGCTAGCTGACCCGACCCAGATTTGTTGCGTCCAATCGGAGCACACCACGCAGTTGGTTTTTTCTTCGGGTGAGTACATCTAGGCCGGTGGTTGTTAGCCCTTCACGTTTCGTCAACTCGCGGGGCGGGGTAGTATGCTTCCGCCCAGATTATGTGTACAAGCAAGGTCTTTCTGGACGTCGAACCCGGTTGAACTCTGGCCGCGGGGGTGGGAGATAAGCTGATTTCTTAGAAACAGACTTTTTGGAGCGCTTAATTAGAACAATGCTTCGTACTTTGCGATAGTTACTTTGTACGAGAGCTTCCTACTTCACAATATTTGTACTGCGCAGTCACTTTGAGTCAAATGACCCGACACTGAACATATATCTACACATATCTTAGTGAACATTCAAAATTAATGTTCGATAACACCATTTTCTGGACGCGTCTTAGTGAATATTCAAAATTAATATTCAATAACACCATTTTGTTGTACATTTGCACAGTGGCCTACGCGGCGGTGGGTTCTGGGGTCAGGACCTCCCTGAGGCCATGACCTTCAACATTCGGATTCGTGTAGATTCGATAAGAATTGTTTAGGTGTACTCTGTGTGTGTGTGTGTGCGTGTGCGTGTGCGTGTGCGTGTGCGTGTGCGTGTGCGTGTGCGTGTGTGTGTGTGTGTGCGTGTGTGTGTGTGATCACTGACTATAGACTTTGCTCGGTAGATGGATACGAGCATCCTACAATACAAAGTATTTTTCAGGCTAATTTCACTTATTCGATTCCTGAAATGTTTTATTTCGACAAAATGCTTCCAGGGAAAGGACAAGGGGAGGACGGGATCCAAAGTGAATGATTTTGGCGGAAGTCCTCTATGGACGACCACTGTGTGAATTGTAAGACTGTACTGCAATCGTAATCGTAATCGTAATGCCTAGATTTCGCCCAACGAAAGCCACGTCACGGGGACCAGCTTATTCACGGGCGCTCAGTCAAACAAAATCGATAGGCAAAAGGTTCAGAAGTGGCCAGATATATTTGGGGATGAACGCCTAAAGGACCAGTAGTTCAGTTGGGAAGACCTTGGCTTCAGGTCTTCCCGTAGACGGCGTAGACGCCGTAGAGCCTCCACACCAGGGCTGGCAGCCAATCTGCAAACTAGACCAGTTTTCATCAATCAGAAATTATATATATATATATGTGTGCGTATGAAATTGACCCGTCATGTAGAATTTATGGAAGAAACAACACATTAGATAATCTGATATAGTATTCACTCATCTATCCCTATTTATCTTACTATAATATTGCATGGGTATCTAATTATCCATCCCGGGTGGAGACTTGTTCTGCTTCAAAAACGAGTTGCCCGCATAATCTTAGGAAACTTTAGAAGAATAAGGAGATCCTTATTCTTCTACGGAAAAAGTTTTCTTGACCTTGATATTTTGAAATTTGATCAGATAAACAAAGCACAGATTGGTAAATTTATTTATAGGTGCGCACATAACTTACTTCCTTCTGCCTTCTCTGGTTATTTTTCATCCAACTTTGAGTACAACACTTATAATACCCGATCGAAGGGTAATTATCATGGAAGTTATGCCCGTACAAACGCTCGTCTGTTTTCTACTAAATGCGTTGGTACTTCTTTATGGAACAGTTTATCTCATGTCATTCGTATTCTGCCCAACATAAAATTATTTTAAAAGTATATACTCGCATATCTGAATGAACACAAAAAGTGAATTTATGCGAATTAATTCATTTTGTTAGTTAAGTCTTTTTGGTTCTTGTTACAGGTTCTCTTTGCTCAAGTCCAGTTGGACTATATAGGCCTATTAAGTTGATTATTCGTCATTTCAAATAGCATTCCATGTCCCAAAAAGCGGAACATGGTTCTTTCTGGGTCTGCCTGTTGTATCCCACATGAATTTTTATCTAATATATTTTATACTGTTGTTTTTTTGTGGAGCAATAAATGAAATGATGATGGTAATTATCAGAATCAAGTCTCATTACAGATAATTGGACTATCACTGTACTTGATTCCACTAAATCAGACTAATCTAGATTAGATTGTGCATTAGGCTATGGACTATAATAATGTCGAATAATGTGATTAGATTATGCAGCATTGGACTGAATGGGTCAGTTTTGTCTAGTCCTGACTGTAACTTAAACTAGAATGACCTAGACTTGGCTAGTACAGAATAGTTTAGTCCAACATGGAATAGACCATAAAGAGTAGAGTCACTAGACTGGGTCAAAGTACACTGGGCTAGACTAGTCTCAACTAGAAAAGACCAATTCGACTTAGGTGTCAAGACTGATGATGATGATGATGATGATGATGATGATGATGATGATGATGATGATGATGATGATGATGATGATGATGATGATGATGATGATGATGATGATGATGATGATGATGATGATGATGATGATGATGATGATGATGATGATGATGATGATGATGATGATGATGATGATGATGATGATGATGATGATGATGATGATGATGATGATGATGATGATGATGATGATGATGATGATGATGATGATGATGATGATGATGATGATGATGATGATGATGATGATGATGATGATGATGATGATGATGATGATGATGATGATGATGATGATGATGATGATGATGATGATGATGATGATGATGATGATGATGATGATGATGATGATGATGATGATGATGATGATGATGATGATGATGATGATGATGATGATGATGATGATGATGATGATGATGATGATGATGATGATGATGATGATGATGATGATGATGATGATGATGATGATGATGATGATGATGATGATGATGATGATGATGATGATGATGATGATGATGATGATGATGATGATGATGATGATGATGATGATGATGATGATGATGATGATGATGATGATGATGATGATGATGATGATGATGATGATGATGATGATGATGATGATGATGATGATGATGATGATGATGATGATGATGATGATGATGATGATGATGATGATGATGATGATGATGATGATGATGATGATGATGATGATGATGATGATGATGATGATGATGATGATGATGATGATGATGATGATGATGATGATGATGATGATGATGATGATGATGATGATGATGATGATGATGATGATGATGATGATGATGATGATGATGATGATGATGATGATGATGATGATGATGATGATGATGATGATGATGATGATGATGATGATGATGATGATGATGATGATGATGATGATGATGATGATGATGATGATGATGATGATGATGATGATGATGATGATGATGATGATGATGATGATGATGATGATGATGATGATGATGATGATGATGATGATGATGATGATGATGATGATGATGATGATGATGATGATGATGATGATGATGATGATGATGATGATGATGATGATGATGATGATGATGATGATGATGATGATGATGATGATGATGATGATGATGATGATGATGATGATGATGATTTCTCTGCCCGAAGGCAGGTCCATTGGCTTTTTTCCACCCGGCGAAAAGAGATGAATGAGGTGGTTCCCATTGCCTTCATCACAGACAATTGTGAGTGAGCAACGTGTCCAAGATCGCTACGCAGTGGCTTGAGATAGATTCGAACCCGCAACCCTCCGGTTACAAGGCACAGACCATACCACTACACCACCGCGTCCCACAAGACTAGTCTATACTAAATTATATTCTACTGCACTACAGTTAATAAAAGCATATGATAAAATGTCCGAAGCAATTCAAAAGGAAGGAAAGCGAGTGGGGAAAGACAGACCCATGTGGCGATGGGGAGGAAGAGCGAGATGGGGATGGCGATGGCGAAGCATATGGACATGAAGAGGGGTTATTTGGGGGAAGAATAGTATTTATTTTTCTCTGTCGCCTAATGACGTAATGCCATAAAATAATCCATAATTCAGAAAAACACTCAGCCGAGTCAGAACACATGCAGACACGAACCGCATCACATATACATGCGCACAGACGCCGTATAAGTACACCCTGATGCACTTAAGTCAGATATATGACTAGACGCTTACTTACTTACCTAGCACCAGACGCCATTACGAATGCATCTACGTGGCCTGTACGCTGTGGCGACCGTCATATGAAATCGTAATCGTAATCTCGAGATTTCTACAGCGCCCAACGAAAGCCACATCACGGGGACCAGCTTATTCAACAGGCGCTCAGTCAAAACAAAATTGATAGGCAAAAGTGTTCGGTTCCAGGTCATGAACCAAGAGTCAGGCAGAGAGACAAAAAAGCGTTGCAGCTTCGGTGGGTGATATTTGAGATTGGAGCGGAAAGAGAGATAAGAGGAAGAACGGGAGTCGGGATAGGATCTGTGAAAGAGGAATGTTTTCAGTTTTGAGTGAAAGACCAATGCAGAAATTGCAAGCGGTGGAGCATAGGTAAGTTTGCATGATGGGTTTTTATTAAATATATGTACATGCAATTTTAAAAAATTTATACATTATATATGGCAGCCAGACACTGCATGAGTGTGCATATGTATATCGAAGCTTCCCACATGTGTAAACATGTATTTGTGTATTTCAAATACACTGAACTGAATAAAACGAGACACTAGTATCACATATTCATATATATAGCACTTTATTTTGATATATATATAGGCATATATATTGTGCAGTCGACTTGGTGGCATATCGAGTAATAAATTTGCCTTTCAAATCCGTGTTTGGAGTTCAAATCACCGTTTGTTATGTAAAATTGGCAATTTATTATATCTGCATTTATAAAGCGCCACTAACTAATGACTAAGCCTCAGTCAATGGCGCTGAGCAAGGTCCATACACAATAACGAGACACGGTTGGCCGATTGAGACACGGGTGGCTTTTAACGCGGAGAATACGGGTTCGAGCCTTTCCCGAAGCGGTTACTGTGTAGGGACCTTGAGCAAGTGCTTCACTCACAATTGCTCAGCGCCATCGATTGATGCTAAGTCATTGGATAGTGGCGCTTTATAAATGCAGAAATTATTTAATAACCGTCTCAGAGAAGGATCGAATCCGTTACGCTGAGTTACAAGAAAAACACTCTAGCCAATCGGCCACCGTGACGGAAACCCAAATGTAAATAAATATGTAGTTTAACCTTTGAAGAAAAAGCCAAGTAAAACGTTTCAGCCGATTCAGCTCAGACAAATTCAACAGAAAATTCAAACAATAAATAAAATCAATTTATCAACAGAAAATAAAAAGAACTAGACAACTATGAGAACATTATTTCAGGGCAATATATAAATCCTCTGCCACATTACACACATTTACATTTACTATGCAAAACATAATAACATAACTCAAAACGTTATAACCATAACTGCCACCAGACATCCGATCCCTTCCATTTTCAACAGTTCAGGAAACATTTTCTATCCATCTCAAGACGTTCCTCTTTAGAGACCATTAGGAAGCCGTGCTACAGCCCCTTTTGAGTTACTTAAAAGGCGCTATGCAAATTTAATGATACATACATACGTACATGCATGTATACATACATACATACATAAATACATACATACATATAAATATACATACATAGATGCATGCATGCATACATATATACATACATACATACATATGTGTATATAACGTAATATATATATATATATATATATATATATATATATATATATATATATATATATATATATATATATATGCTTCGTGCACACATATATGTATATGAATATATATGTATATATATGTATATATATGATATATATACAAGGATGTTTGAATAAATGCCACTTACATATGCATAATTACATATACACATATACATACATACATACATGTATGCTTGCATGCGTGCATACATACAGCCTCACATATAAATACATTCATTCTTACAAACATACATGCAAATATATACATGTATATAACATATGCATAGATGAATGCGTGCAGATATTAAAACACTACTTACAGGACTACAGATATACTGAGAGAGAGGCAGCGAGACCTAAAGACACGCAGACATAATTGCAGATATGCTGTTGACGGATACGGCCCACGCAGTGCAATTACTGCAGGTCAGCAGCTGATACATTGTTGACTGTTACAAAGACGCATCTCAGCAGATACTAACAAAAATAAATAGGGTTCTATAAGGTTATTAAACATGGACATATATATATATATAATTAGTGTCATGCAGAGAGAGAGAGAGAGAGAGAGAGAAAAAAAAAGAGAGAGAGAGAGAGAATGAAAGAGAGAGAGAGAGACAGAAATTTTTCGAGAGTAGCTATATATATAGAGAGAGAGAGAGAGACAGACAGACAGATATCGAGAGTAGCTATATATAGAAAGAGAGACAGACAGACACACAGACAGACACACGGATAGGTACACAGGCAGGCACACAGAGAGGGGAAGCATTTAGGTGGACCACTTTAAAACTCTGACTTCTAATGACTTTTGTGAATCTAACTTCACACGCTACGTCTGTTTACATATACGTGCCAGAAGTTTAGCGATATCACGTGACATCAATGGCCGTTGACATCAATGTTTCCTGATGAGTTCTGTTCTGTTTTAAATGGTTCTGCTTAGACAAAAATAAATAAACGTCACAGTTCAACAAACCATTAAACTTTCAACTTAACTGCAACAGATGTAACTATATACGTCTATAAATATATACATAGATCTTATTAATGATATATACACAACAGATATAAGATGTATAAAGATATAAGATATAACACAAAATGAATAATTTCTGTTTGCTAAAATATCTTTACATAATTCAGTTAATATTTGATTTATAATTCATTTGAGTCTGCTTTGTATTCGCTTTTTTGTTTTTAATTTTATAAGTTAATACGCGATTTTCTATATCAGTATACATCTATTACATATACACACACACATATATATATGTTATATGATCACGATGAGTTCTCTACCCGAAGGCAGGTCTATTGGCTTTATGCCACCCGGGGATGAGAAGAGTGAGATGGTTTCCTGTTGCCTTCCTCACACTCAATTGTGGGTGAGCAACTTGTCCAAAGTCTTGAGATAGATTCGAACCCGCGACCCTCCGGTTACGAGGCACCGACCAAACCACTACACCACCACGTCCCACTTATATCTTATATTAAAAAATTAAATTACTCGAAAATTAAATAAATAAATGCATACATACTTACATACATACAAATATATATACATACATACATGCATTCATAAATACGTATATATACAAATATACATACATGCATATATACATATTCAGATATATTTATTTTTTATATAAAATACGTATAAGCTTCTATGGAGGTACATATAATTTTTGCATTTTTGTGAACCTTTAAAAATAAACCTTTGAGTTCCTGCAGAAATGAATTGTAGTTGGTTTAGTTTCAAGTTATGCTCACACACACACACACTCACACACACACGACACATATAAATATATATATGTATAAATATGTATTTATTCAGTTAAACACGGTAGGATATATAGAGAGTTTGTGATATATGTATAGACACAGACAGACAGAGACAGAACGAGAGAATGTGAAAAATTAAGAGGTGCAGCTTTATAGAAACAATGTCTACATGACTTATTTATTTTTAAACCTTATATAGTTTCTATATAAGCCACATATACTCCCAATTGTATTGATCTACAGATTTTGAATGGCGATTGAGTTTTTGAGAAATGATGGATGATCAATTCTCGTTCCGGCTTTTGCTTTGATGAAAAGAGTTTGCGGCGGAAGTGTTTTCTCTGCCATGGAAACTCAAACACTATCAGCATCACAGTGATCATTATTATCATCGTTATCATCATCAGCAGCAGCAGCAGCAACAGCAGCAGCAGCAACGGCAGCAGCTGATGATAAATATTTAGCCAATTAAATGCTTCCTTGCAAATCCATAAATAATTTATATATAACAACTTATACAAAATAACTAAGAATCAGGATATACAAAAACGTAGCTCGCTTTTGGAGGTGAGAAGGAACAAAATCTGATGCAATAAGTATGCAAATAAATAAGTAAGTAAACAAGTAATTTAGTAACTAAGTGCCTCTGTCATTCAGTGTAAGAGCAGATGTACTATACGATGTATGTCATATATATATGTAATATATATATGTGTGGAGGATTTTGACACATACCTAAACAATGCTTCATTAAGCATAGCCGTATAGGAATACATATACACAAAACTAGTAAGTAGGTCATCGTAATCGTAATCGTAATCGTAAACTCGAGATTTCTACCGCGCCCAAATAAAGCCAAGTCGCGGGAACCAGCTTATTCACAGGCGCTCAGTCAAAACAAAATTGGTAGGCAAGAAGGGTTCGCTTCCAGGTAAGATCCAAGAGTCAGGCAGTCAGACGGTGGGTGGTGTTTGGAGTTGGATTTTCATGATAGGTAAGGGTAAAAAGAGGAATCAGCATAGGATCTGCGAAAGAGGAGTGTTTTTCGTTTTGAGTGGAAGAGGTCCTGCGCAGAGATTGCAAGGGGTGAAGTGATTGGGGTTCGTATGATGAATAATTGTCGTATTTCTGATGGGTGTTTATTCCAGAAAGATGGAGCATAAATTGCATTTAAACTACCGTATATATGAACTGTGCCAATGTATAACATAAATTATCTGCTATATTCTACTAACACTGAAATATAAGTTACGTATAAGTTTCTATTTTCAGCAATAAGTCAGAAGTTTGAATATTTAAATTATTATATAAGTAACTTGTTAGTTTGTTTCTTCCAATACTTTTCTAAGGAAATGCACATAT
Source organism: Norana najaformis (assembly GCA_964023275.1). NCBI lineage: Eukaryota > Metazoa > Annelida > Clitellata > Crassiclitellata > Hormogastridae > Norana > Norana najaformis. The sequence continues at coordinate 7,906,647 of OZ029915.1, forward strand.
ATGGCTTTTATAATTATATAATATATATATTGTTTAATTATTTATATGTACATAATTATATATATGTATAATTCTACAAAATAGATACAACGTTATTGGCTTCTTTAGCTTATATCTACATATATATTTCATGCATGTTTCTCTATATATATATACATTCATATATAAGGCATATGTACATACACATTATATATAATGCATATATATGCATATAAGCATACATACAAATATCGTATTAATATAAGTAAACTATATTTAGTATTAATATTACAACTGTATTACTACTTGTATTATGAGATTCTTTTTCGAAATTTTTGGACTCGATATTTATGTTCTTCTCGTTGAACTGAGAGCTCAAAAGGTGAGGATCAAAGGACTGCCGCCGGCCAGGTAATCCAGGCATCGACGCTGCTAGAGATCGTCTTTGAGAAGCTCCGCCGACCTCCGGATGAATAACGGCTTCAGTTGATGATGCTGTTCTCTGCCTCGATGCTGCCCTCCAACCGATGACCTCAATTAGCCGATGGAAAGCTCGATGAAAACCAATTATTCGGAAATAACAAAATAACAAAATACTTCTAATCTAGTGTAGTCATGACTTATCGTCCTACACGTCATCGGTGGAATTACTTTCGAGTCTTTCTTGTATATGATCTGCTTCGAAAACCATAAAACAAACCTTAGATATATAAGAAACTATCAAATAATCTTGGAATGAAGCAGATTATAAGATGCCTAGCAAAATCAGTCTATGCATTAGTTTGACTCTAAAGTAAAAACACTGAAAGTAGAAAACTAAAAACACTCATCTTACACAGATCTTAAACTGATTCCTCTTCTTCCCCTTATCTAACCTGTCGCTCCAATTCCAAACACCATCCACTGTAGCCGCCTAACTGCTTGACTTTTGACCTGGAACCGTTTCTAACCCTCCTGCCTATCGATTTTGTTTTGACTGAGCGCATATGAATATGCTGGTTCCCGCGACTTAGCTTTCGTCGGACGCTGTAGAAATCTCGAGTTTACGATTACGATTACGAGTAGGTGCCGATCCAGATGTACTTCTTTTGTACTGTAACATATATGCTGACATTTATACTCAGGGCCTATCAGAGGTGGGCCAGCAGGGCCATTTGGCCCAGCCCTCAAATAGTGAAGAGGCCTCAGATTTTAAAAAGTCTGTATGTAATAATTATTATTATTTATTTCTCCTTTTTATTATAATTCATAACTGTGATTTCGAAGGCTTATAATGTGTATGCTTCCAGATTAGGGCCTCGTATTTGTAGTGGCCCAGGGCTCTCTGAATCTCTGAAAGGCCCTGTTTATGCTGTGATACACTTGCTAATACTGATATTAAGTACTTGTACTGATACTACTTAAGAACAGTATACTCATAATTATACCGATATTTATAATGATATAAAAATACTAATCTTTAACATCGTTATTAATACTCGTATACTGATAGTATACTTGTACAAATACTAATACTGACACATATAAGCATGTATCAGTACTGTTTCTAAACACTCGTATACTGATATAAGTGTACTGATATTAATGCTGATACCTCGGATTGTATATCAAAACTGATATTAAAATATTAATCATGATACTAGTATAGCGCTACTAACGTTAATGCCCATATTAAATGAGGGTACTGATACTCGCGTACTAATACTGATACTTATATAAGCAATTATGGGCGAGGCATTGTACGAGCATACTGGTTTATGATGCAATTGACATGCGCAGTAGGTTTTCCCACCGGGATCTCATCTCTGACCGTCAGTTGGTTTGAGACTGACTGACTGCACCAGCATCTGAGGTCGTTCATGATGGAGATCAGCCTCTCTGTTGCTGCTGCCGCTGCATTCTTCCATCCATCCGTCCATCCATCCATCCATCTATTCGTCCATCCATCCATCCGTCCGTCCATCCATCCATCCATCCATCCATACATACATACATCCATACGTCTATATATATCCATCAGTCTATCTTTCCGTCTATTCATTCACCCTTCCATCTGTTTATCCATCCGTTTATCCATCCGTCCACCCATCCATCCATCCATCAATCAGTCCATTCATCAATCCATCCATTCGTCAATCCATCCATTCATTCATCCATCCATCAATCCGTCTGTCCTTCCTTCCGTCCGTCTGTCTCCTCTTCCTTTTCCCTCTCTTTTCCCCTTCGTTTTCCTCCTTCTCATCCCTCTCTTCCTTCTCTCCTCCATTTCCGCCATTCGTCCGTCCATTGAACGATTGGCTTCTTTGAAAACCGTCGTTACTGTGTTATTATAAATATCCGAGTGAGGGGCAGATGGGACCAGAGCCCCTGAAACACGTAGGGTGAAGATGGTGGAGATGTTCCTCGTTGCTGCCCTTCTTCCATAGTCCCATTAGCAATTTAGCGATTAGCAGCTGCGTTTGCAAACCCCAGGGAGTGTGTCACTTACTCTCAACAGCTTTATATATATATATACATATGCATATACATATGTGGTTATGCAAATACATATACATATGCATATGCATATGTATATACATACACGCACACACATACATCGTGGCAGCCATGAGTGTGAAGTCTTATGGACTTCATCTTTTATACCTGGCCTCGGCATTTGAGGGCGACATGCATTTTTCTCTCTTTCCATCCTCCAACCGAAAGAAATGAGAATGCCGCGATGGAAACTTGAATCTCACTGAAAGATAAGAAAAGGAATGAGTATATCAGAGGGAAATTGGGAGTGGCATGTATAGCTGACAAGGTACGATTAGCCTGGTTGAGATGGTATGGTCATGTTATGAGGAGAGAGGAGGAAAGTTGCATTAAAAGAATTACGAGAGCAGAGGTTCTAGAGTAGAGATGGGGAGACATGATTCAGCAAGACCCATCGCTCCTCAGAATAAAGAAAGAAGATACTGGAGATAGAAACAAATGGAAAAGAAGGATATGAGGGATTAATTCCAGGCAGAAGGAAAGAAGAAGAAGAAGAAGAGGAAGAGGAGGAGGAGGAACAGGAACGGGAACAAGAACAAGAACAGGAACAAGAAGAACAAGAAGAACAAGAAGAGGAACAAGAAGAAGAACAAGAATAACAAGATATTAGCAAGATATTAGTAGAACAAGATATTATGAACGAGAAGAACCAGAAGAACAAGAAGAACCAGAAGAACAAGAAGAACAAGAAGAACAAGAAGAACAAGAAGAACAAGAAGAACAAGAAGAACAAGAAGAACAAGAACAAGAAGAAGAGAGACCGACAGTCGATGTACAAACAGCTGAGTTTGCCAGGGGTCGCTAATGTAACGACAATCTTGAACTATTTTCCCTTTGACAGACGAGCACGCGCACCAGCAGATCATCATCGCGCAGCACACACTACATTGGGTTCTTAATATATTGGTCTGTTTTGTGTAGAGAATTACTAATGTTATGGCATTTGTAATTGCTTCATCTGTCTATCGGCAGAATTATAGTCTGCATGTGGCCTACCCGTAGTCTATTCTAAAAGTCATCAATGTAAGTTTCTCTATGTGTTTGTACCTAGAGGTCAGCCTCTTAACTTCCATCAAGGAAGTATTCTTCTCTTACTGTGTGTTATCAAGATTCCTGTGCTTTGTATTTTCCACTTCCTCGTTATTCTCCATTGCTTACGCCTCTGCTTCTCATCTTCTCATTTAACCGTCCATGCTCCAATTTATTCCTCATAATTCTACCTGCCAGTATTTTCTTCTTCCTCTTTTTTCTCAACCTCCCCTTACTCTTCCTTCTCTTCCTTGAGCCCCATTCCCCAATTACCCTCCCCAATCTCATCTTCTTGTCCTCAAAACACAACAACAGCCAACCAACAACAGGGACCTTTTAAATTGCAAAGGGTCCCCGACCAATCAATACTCCCTCTCCTCCTCTTCCTCGTCCTTTTCCAACCTCTTCCTTCTGCAGTTCCAAGTCTTATTCCTACCCTTTCTCTTCTTCCAGTTTCTCCTTTTCCTTCTCCTCTTCTTCCTTTCCTTCTTCCTCTTTCTCTTCCGCCTGCTACTTTTATTCCTCTTCCTCTTCTATTCCTCTTCCTGCTCCTCCCATGCTCTGTCGTCTTCTACCCTTTCATCTCCTCTTTCTTTCATCCTCTTCCTCTGTTCCTTCCTCTTCGTCCTCCTCATCTTTTAGCCCTTGTAAATCTCCTCCTTATCCTTCTCCAATCCCCGGTGATCCTCTCCTCATCCTATCCTCATTCCTCTGATCATCTTTCTCCTCCTCACCCTTCTTCGCTTCCTCATCTGTGCAGCAGCTGATAAACAATCTCAGTGATCCTCGTCTCGTTGGTCTCAGAGGATGCATTTGTTTGGAGCCATTAACGATATTTTTGCTCGACCTAAGTGGGTCAAAGCCCACCTAGACAAATGGACATACATACAGACAGACAGGCGGACAAGTAGACAGACTGGCAGTGTCACTGACACACAGACATACGTAAGGTTGGGGGCGAACAGAGCGACAGACTGACTGATAGGCTGAAAGGCAAACATGACAGACAAACAAACAGATAGATAGAAAGTCAGTCAGTCAGTCAGTCAGTCAGTCAGTCAGTCAGTCAGTCAGTCAGTCAGTCAGTCAGTCAGTCAGTCAGTCAGTCAGTCAGTCAGTCAGTCAGTCTGTCAGTCAGTCAGTTTGTCTGTCTGTCTGTCTCTCAGTCAGTCAGTCAGTAGGACAGGCAGGGAGGCAGAGAGGCAGTCGGGTAGTCGGGTAGTCAGGCAGATAGGCGGTTAACTCGCCAGCCAGCCAGCCAGTCAGTCAGTCAGGCAGGCAGGCAGGCAGGCGGGCAGGCGGGCAGTCGGGCAGTCGGGCAGTCAATCAACCAGAAGTCAGAAGGAAAAGTCAGTTTCCTGTGACAAAAATTCTCTGACACCTGCAAACGTTAGGCCTCCATCTTGACCTTCAAAGTTGTGAAACCTGCGTGAATTGTGAATGAGTGGATAAATGCTCATGAATTATGTACGTGGTCACGCGCATGCGTGCTTCTGCATTTTCCTCTTTCAGTCATGCCACCATCAATTCTCAACTGCCTAACTAATGGAGTATACGCTGTAGCCTCGTGGTTTGCGTGCTGGACTGTCAAATCAAAAGTTGGAGATTCAGATCCTCACCGGCGTAGAAACTTGTTTCGAGATTTCGATTCCACTTGTGCCGCCTAGACAAATCGGCTGTAATGAGTAAACTTACCGTTCACTGCCAGTGGGAAGATCAGGCGGCGAGGAAGAGGACTGGCTACCCGCCCTCATATGCCGAGGCTAAGAAAATGAAGTCGCTAGCACTGCATACCCACAGGCTAGCGTCTGGGACTTCTTTTCCTTCTAACTGTCTGGCTTCAAACTGAATGAGGTCTTCATCATTAATTAATTTCCAACATCCGAGCAAAATGTTTAAACTTTGATATCTCACGCAGTTTGACCCTCTCGCCTTTACTTTTTAGCAAAAAACTTGACTTTCTTTCTCTCTCAGACTCCTACTTTCGTCCTTCTTTTCTCTTCTGCTCTTATCTTCCGTATTTTCTCATCTGCTTTCTTTTTCCGATTTCAGGCTAACCTCCTTCTTCACCTCCTCTGCTTGTCTTATTCCTCCCTGCTTCCTCATTCGCATTTCATTCTTTTGTTTGTCCACTCCTCTTACGTTTCTCTCCTCGATCCGATGGACAAATGGTGTGTTTACCAATGCATTACTTACTTACTTATTCCATCTCTTCTTTGCAATTTCTCACCTTAGTTCATCTCTGTCTGTCTGTCTGTCTGTCTGTCTGTCTGTCTGTCTGTATGTCTGCCTGCCTGTCTGTCTGTCTGCCTGCCTGTCTGTCTGTCTGTCTGTCTGTCTGTCTGTCTGTCTTTCTTTTCTCTCACTTTTAACTCTTCCATTCCTCAGCTTTATCCGCCCTTATTCTCTAAACTGCTCCCTTCTCCTACCTTCTGTTCTTCCTTCATTCCTCCATCTCCTCTCTCCATCCTCTCGTTCCATTCTCTCTTTCCTCTCCTGTCTTCTTTCTTTAATATCGGCAACCCCTTTCCTCTCCTCCCCTCTTCCTCTACCATGGCATCATCTTCCCTCTTCATTATTCTTCCCTTTCTTTCTTATTCCCTCACCTTCTTCCTCGCTCCTCCTTCTCTTCTCCTCCTCTTCCCTATAATACATTTCCTTATCTTACTCCTACCCCTCATCTTCTCACCTCATCTCTTCTCCTCCTCCTCCTCTTCCTCTTCCTCCTCCTCCTCCTCGCCATTCTTCTGTTCATCTTCCGACGTATTTTCTTGTGCCTGCGCGTGGACCACCTCAGCAGAACAGCTCACAGGTGCCATCAGCCAATCGCCGTAAATCACCCGTCTCTTCCAACCAGTTACCAGCCTCCCTCGGTCGCCCTGCACTGGCTCCCCGTCGTCCGTCCGTCCGACGAACTAACCCGGCTGGCGCAACGTCAGCGAAGGCAGCCGGACCCTACTTATTGATGTTTTTCTGCGCGCGTTGCCCAGCTGGGCGATGCCACTCAGCCAGCCAGCCAGCTTCTGAAGCCGATGAGGGAGGGAGGGAGGGATGTAGGAGGGATGGTACTGCTGTACGTGTGTGCGTGCGTGCGTGTATGGATCGACGACGGCGAATGAATTCGTTAGCGAGCCGAGAGCTGTCTTGGATGTAGGACCGCGCTGCAAAACAACAAAGGGAAGGGGTGTTTGTGTGTGGCTGTGGTTGTGGGTGGGTGGATTGGTGGGAGGGTGTGGGTCACTGGCGGGAAGAGGGAGGAGGGTAGGTAGAAATGGTGGAATAGGAAAGCAGAGGGATCGATCGAGCGGCTGAAAAGGTGGCCGGGGAGTCAAATACCGGTGCAATGGAACAGACACGTCTGAGAGGAGGAGAAGAAAGAGGAAGCGGATGAAGTGGAGAGGAGAAGATGAAGGAGAAGCTGGAAGAAGAAGGAGAAGTTGGAAGGAGAAGCAGAAGGACAAGGACAAGGAGAAACAGAAGGAGGAGGAGAAGGAAGAAGAGTAGAAAGACCAGCAGGAGAAGAGAGGAGGAAGAAGGAGAAAGAGAAGAAGGAGGAATAGAAGAATGAGGAAGAGAAGAACGAAGCAGAGAAGAAGGAAGAAGAGAAGAAAGAGAGGGAAGTTGGGTTGATCAGGAACGGAAGAGGAAGAAGAAGAGGAGAATCATGAATTCGAGAAGGAGGATGATTGAGAGGAGAAGGAACATGAGAAGGAAGAATAGGAAGATGAAAAGGATATTGACGTGGACAAGGATGAGCAGGAGGACGTAGAAGAAGAGATGGAGAAGGAAAATTACAAAGAGGAAAAGGAGGCGAATAGGCGGGGGGTGAGGAAGTCGCAGGAAAAACAGAGCCAAGCAAATAATGCGACTCGCGTGCACAAGCTTTGCCTCCACTAAGCCGACCCAAGCCACCAGCGAATGGAGGGACGGAGGGATTGATTGAGGATGGATGGATGGATGGATGGACGGACGGACGGACGGACGGACGGACGGACGGACGGACGGACGGACGGACGGACGGACGGACGGATGGATGGGTGGACGGATGGATAGGCGGATGGATGCATGGATGGATGGATGGATGGAAGGATGGATGGATGGATGGATAAATGGACGGATGGATGGGTGAATAGAAGAAAGGGAATGGGGGAATGACCGAAGATTGGCTGAAGCATGTTTGATTCATACTATTTATCTCCTCCTCCTCACTCTCCTCCTCCTGTTTCGCTTCCTTCTCCTCTTTCACCTCCTTTTTCTTTCAATCTCCACCCGCTGCCTCTTCCTGATTTCCCCTTTTCCTCTTCCATCCTCCTTCTTTTCCTCCGTTTAGCATTTTCCACTTTCTCTACTCAGCCGAACATCGAGATAAGAATGAAACTGAGGCAGCCTCGGTCCACGTCGCTGGATATGACTGACTTCTGGAGAATGTGGAAGGAAGAAAGAAAGGATAGAACAATGGAAGGAAGGAAAGAAGGAAGGAGGGAAAGAAGGATAAATGAAAGTAGAATGAAGGACGGTGGAATAAAAGAAGAAAAGAATAAAGGAGGAAAAACTGAATTAAGGTAAGAAGAAAGAAACAGGTATAAGAAGGAATGAAGGAAGGAAGGAAGGTGGGAAGGAAGGAAAGGAAGGACGGATGGATTGATGGATGGATGGATGGATGGTAAGAAGGAAGGATGGAAGGAAGGAGGGAAGAAAGGAATGAAGGAACGAACGAACGAACGAACGAAAGAAGGGTAAGAAGGAAGGAAGGAAGGGGCAATGTAGGAAGGAAGAAAGGAAGAAGAAAACAGGACCATACATGGAATTGCGAAATGACAAATGGAATGACAAAAACATGTAGGAAGTACCGGTCTATGAGTGCATTGGTTGAAGGATGAATGAATCGTTGAATGACTGAATGAATTGGCTAATCGATGAAAGGCTTGAATGAGCTGATGCACAAATCAATCAACAGACTAATTCTTGATCGAACTGATGAGAGGATGAGCAATATAAATGACGAATCGGTCGATGAATCAATGAGTAATTGTAAATGTAACTCAATATAATTATAGTCGTCGTTGTAGTTGCTAATGTAGTTTTATTGTAGGTTCTAGTGTTAATGTAAGCGTAGTTGTAATTTTAATCGTAATTCTGCTAGCTACAGTAGCCTAGTTGCTAAAACATGGTGATCCAAGGTTACTGACCGCATCGTGCTAAGAAGAATATTGTCGGAAAACAAGGTCCCAATGGAAACAACACTAAACTAGGCCACAAGACAGATAAATATATATTTATATATGAAGTAAACATGTATTTACTGTATATATTTATATAATAAAATATGTATTTCCGAGGTAATTATTGCACAGACATGAATACATATATATATATATATGTATGTATATATATATATGAAAAAATTAGAACATAACAGTACTGGCGGCTCTTCTGTCCTAAACGAGAGAAAAAGTAGGACGCAGATGAAGACAACAACAGGACAAACAACAAAAGCAATTGTGGCAAACAAACATAATTGTCTGCATCCACACACGACCTCTATGAGTCACTGAACTTTGAATGTAAAGGACTTGTTTGCTCGCTTTCAGAGTCGTGTCTGGTGACAGCAGTTTTCGGTTCGCTAATTCCCTAAAAAATTGCATGGATGTCTTGCTATTGTTTGCTACGCAGTGTTTAAATCATTGTATTTTATCAGATTCAGTCCGGATATTGTGTTACTGTATAGCATAGCATTGTATCGTATGGTATTCTACTCTATTCTACTCCACTCGGCTGCTGTTGATTCTATTCTAAAACAATTCAATCGACGGTGTCCTATTTTATTGCTATTGCTTTGCTACGTCCATTTTGTATTGCAATGTTATGCATGTTATTGTGGGGTATTTTCCTCTACTCTATTTTTCTTTACCCTACTCTCTTCTACTCTCCTCTGTGCCACTCTACTTTATTCTAATCTACTCTGTTTACTCTCACCTACTCTAACACTGTAACACTCTACTATATAGTAGCATTCTAGTCTAGTCTAACTCGTCTAGCTCAAATTTAGCTCAAATCTGACTCTATTCTACTCTACTGTACTGTACTCTACTCTACAGTATTCTACCCAGTTCGTTGCTATTCTAACTCCTTTTACGGGAAGTTTGCTAATGCCTTTTGCATCTAATGTAGGAAATTCTGCCGAATGCGGCAATCAATTTTCTCGTGGTTCCCCATTCCTTTTGCTGCCATTAGCATTTTATCTTCCGAATGTGCTGAACTGTTTACGGGGTGGCACACAGAAGGGTAGAATAGAGCGGACAAAATGGTGAAGGGTGGGCTGTGTCGTTTACACAGGGCGTGGGTAGGAGTAGGGTAAGAGTGTGCTGAACTATCGTTTATACAGGGCGTGGGTATACGAGTGGGGTAGGAGTGAGCGCGAGTGCATGTCGAAGGATGGGTCAGAGTATCGAAGACAAACGACTTTGAACTCGGCTAAAACTTTCACACCATTCATCACCCTACATGGGTCGGTTTGCAGTTACAGGGCGAGGCAGAAGGGTGCGTGACACGGGGTGAAGTAAGCTATTAGGAATCTCGGATGCCCTAGACTCCTAGCGCAAGCAGCAAGCAGGCATTTCACTGCAGCGAAAACGAGTTGATCTTCTATTATTATTCCATTCCATGCGTGTTTCCCTTCTTTCAATTCTCTTTTATTTCAGGATATTCTACCCCATTTCCAATATACGTTTGCATATAGGAACGTATCTGATACTAATGCGTGTTGGCAGAGTGTAGTGGCTATCGTGTTAGGCTTTAAGACTTCAAAGGCTGTAGGTTCGAAACCAATTAGTGCTAAAAACGTTGAAAGACAGAATATTCTATTCCAAAGTCGAACCAACTGCAAACCAGTGCCTGGCTTCCTATTAACGATCTAATTGAGACATATGGAATTTGGTGGGAATAGGACAACAGTCGGCTGCAGAACTGAACTTGGAAACATCTGGACCATGTTGCATGTTACACGCTTTACAGAGTAGAGGCAGTTTGCATTAGAGCTGATTACTTTTTAGCCGTGCACTGCTAAAACATATCCCCGTGCTTCTAAAAACGCTAGTGGACTATTCCACCCTAGGTCTGGCTGATGAAGGTCAGAGTGTACAATGATCTCTTCGCCATCTACCGAGAGCAGTGAACACCATATTGTTCATCGTTGCATTCACTAGGTGGCAATAGAGTTTGAATGGGAATCGACAAACTCAGCGCGTAGTTGTAAATTTATTTTGAAATAGGACACCTATAATAATGGACAATTAAATAAACAATCACGGGATTGTGTGATTACTTAGCAGCGAGCATCGATTGATACCTTGAGCGTTGTTATAGTGGCGCTATAGAAGTTCTCAGATTAGACTGTCTCTCACTATGTCTGTCTAGCAGTCTGTCCGTTGTTTCGGTTACACTTTTGCCTATCGATTTTGTTTTGACTGAGCGCCTGTGAATAAGCTGCTCCCCGTGACGTGGCATTCGTTGGGCGCCGTGGAAATCTTCGGATTAAGATTACGATTACGATGTTAGTTTATTTCGTCTCTCAGTCGATCTACGTTTGAAGTGTTATTCCATCAGCCAATCGATCAGTTTACATGTCCTTCCGTCGATAGTCTACTTTCTATCAGCCAATCGATCAGTTTACATGCCCTTCCATCGATAGTCTACTTTCCATCAGCCAATCGATCAGTTTACATGTCCTTCCGTCGATAGTCTACTTTCCATCAGCCAATCGATCAGTTTACATATCCTTCCATCGATAGTCTACTTTCGTGTGATTCATCAGATCATACATACAAACATCATATCACCAACATCTGCATCTCTTCTACCTGTCAGCCCATCAGGCCCTCCAAACGTCTGAACCTGTGAATAAGTTGGTCCCCGTGACATGACTTTCGCTGAGCGTTGTAGAAATCTCGGGATTACGATTACGATTACCTACCCGAAAATTCAACCCACCAGAAAAGAACTAAAGCCTAAATCCTGAAACCCACCGCACTCAAAATCCACGAAAACCCACACTTATAAATCAAACCTACCCGAAAACCCCGAAAACATGGCAAACAAAACCTACTTTAACCACTAATCCACTGACGAACTTGCAACTTTAACCAACTAACTGAGTTGCATGCGATCTCAATGAAATAGACGTCGTGACATTTCTCATGTTTCTTCAGATCGTCGCCACACGTCCGTGCTTTTCTTTCATCTTCTTCCTCTTATCCCTCTTTCCGCTCCAATCCCAAACATCACCCACTGTAGCTGCCACACTATCTCTCTGCCTGACTTGGATCTTGACCTGGAACCGAACCCTTTTGCCTATCGATTTTGTTTTGACTGAGCGCCTGTAAATAAGCTGGTTCCCGTGAAGTGGCTCTCTTTGGGCGCTGTAGAAGTCTCTGGATTACGATTACGACTACAATTACTACAACATGTCAGCAATGCAATCAATCCCAGCATCATCATCAGTAGCATCAGTAGCAGCAGTAGCAGCAGTACCAGCAGCCCAGTGATCTTTCTGACCAGATTAGGTCAAAGCGAGGAAATAAATCGACGAAATCGGGCAAAGACGTCAGTGCTTTTGGCGCATGGTGTATTTTTGACCCAGAAAAACGATTTCTCAGAAAAGTCAGCAGAGAATAAGAGAGATTGCCGGCTGCCACTTTGAAGAAAAACAACCACATTCCTCAGAAGATCTATATACCTCTATGGAAATATATAATATCACTATATATCTTTCAAAGGTCACTAACGGGCGATTAGCCAATGGACATAAAGCATAAGAAAGAAGAACAATATACATAATATACACATACGCATATATATATATACGATATGCATAAAGATATACATATACACAATAAATGTGTATATATAACATTGCACACCTGTTTCCAATATGCACATAAATACATATATATATCATATTACATAAATGTGTATATAGTTACTTACATATATTCTGCTGTTTCAACGCATATATTTTTTCTGCATATCACACGATACGTATAGACATAGTTGTGTTCTAAGAACTAGAAAAGTAGGCCTGTTGAGTGCATGGGCCAGTGACATATATATATACATATGTATGTATATGTGTGTGCATATATGTATATATGTATGTATGTTCATTTTTGTGTACGTATACATTGTGTCCGGAAAAATTCCAAGGCTTTACGGTAAATATGAAAATAATTAGTAAACATTAATCGATTTTTAAAATTCCAAAAACAGTTTAATCCTGAAATATTATTGAACTATAATTTATGTTCAAAATGTCCGCCATTGGCTTCAACGCAAGCTTCGAGACGTACACGCCACTGACTAACAGCAGCATCGAACGCCATTTTTCTAGCAACTTTCTTTACAAAATATAAAATTCAAATACGTCACTGTGACGTAATTTTAAACGGGGGCCGTTAATAAATTACAAAGAATTTTGTTGGTAATTATGTACGGATCAAAAAGGTTTTTAAATTTTTAAATTGATTATTATCTACTATAGTTTTTTCATTCATATTTTAGAGCCTTGGAATTTTTCCGGACACAGTGTATATATAATATATATAGGTATGTGTGTATATATAGGCCTAGGTCATGGGCCTACATAGACATATAACAGATATACTCTACCTATCTATATAGAACATAGCGTAATAAATCAACCTAGATTAGCCTAATGTATCTTCTCTTGCACATCTTATAGCGCAATAAAATTTGATGCCTTTCATCACTGCAATAACTCCCACGCCCACTTTCTAAACAAATCTATTTATATGTATATATGAAATCAGGAAAAATTGAATTATGCATTCATACAAGCATACATACAAACATGCATAGATACATACGTACATACAAGCATACATATAAATACATACACACACAAAAGTACATACATTTACACATGCATACATGCATGCAGGCACACAGATATGTGAATACGGATCGTATCATAATCGTAATCGTAATCCCGAGATTTCTGCAGGGCCCAACGGGGATCAGCTTATTCACAGGCGCTCAGTCAAAACAAAATCGATAGGCAGAAGGGTTCTGTTCCAGGTCAAGATCCAAAAGTCAGGCAGAGAGACAGCGTGGCAGCTACGGTGGGTGATGTCGGGTAATTTTATGGAAGAGAGATAAGAGGAAGAAGGGGTGTCAGGATAGCATGTTATATATAGGTCTTTGATTGCATACAAAGCTATATAGGCCCTACATAAAAACATGCATATATTTTTGTACATTTATCTGCACACTGTGCTCCAAATAATTAGTCGCTATATAAAATACGTTTAAGTTGAGGTCCCAGAAAAAGCATCATTATTAATCTCACAAACATTTACAACCCAGCCTCAGTTACACCCATTAGATCGATCAGAAACCCATCAGAAAACACCTCAAAGTGACTTCCTTGTCTTGTCCCTTGGCCACGTCCTTCCCTATTATGATGGCTCCCAATATGTCCATCTCAGGGCGAGCATGCTGGCCTAAGCCCACATCGTTTTAAAGGCGTTCCATAAATAGCCAGACACGTATATACATATACATACATACATACATACATACATACATATACATACATACTAACATACATACACACACATATATATACATACATATATACATACATGCATACACACACATATATATACATACATATATACATACACACATATATATATACATACATATATACATACATACATATATATACATACATATATACATACATACATATATATACATTTATGCATATATACATACATATATACATATATTCATACATAAATGTATACATACATGTATATACATACATACCTGTTCGCATATCATGATTAATCAGCAACTTCTATGACGCCACTGTCACAAGGTATCAATCGATGGCAGATACATAGCTACATAGGTGCAATAAATCACTGTGTGAGCCAGGATTTGCTCCAGGTCGGGATCTAGGACAGAAAAGCTACAGATTCTGGATGAATGGTTGATTAGAATTTCGGTTTAGTGTATATATATATATATATATATATATATATATATATATATATATATGACTGTAAAACTAAGAATAGACTGTAAAACTAAGAAATGAGATGGGGAAAGGAGTCACTGCAAAGACTGGAGAGTCTCTTTTAAAAAAACCACGTTTAACATTTGATCTAATCAAATGTTAAACTGATCTTAATTGATCTAAACTAATCTGATTTAATCGAATTTGATCTGATTTCATCTATAATCTTCCCATTTGTCCATTTCCATTATCTCTCTAACCGCTCAAATTGCCTGTGATTAAGCTGGTCCCGTGACGTGGCTTTCGTTGGGCGCTGTGTAAATCTCGGGATTACGATTAGGACTATAGACACCAACCAGTTTGTTTTGCCTGAGAGCCTGTGGTAGCTTTCGATCTATGGGCGCTATAGAAATCACGAGATTACGATTAAGAGTTTATATAACATATGTAATAGTTTATACAGGTCTAAGTGTATGCAAAATGGAGTACCATCATTACTAGTGCAATATTGCCACAATATCGTCGCCAATATGATCATTATGGTCACGCCAACAAGAATTAACTAGAACAATAACGATTTCATATTTTTCACCGATTATATTAACACATATATATATAACTTCATAGTGTATGATAAACTATGATATTCCATATTATCACATAAAATATTTAACACAGTAAATGTATTATAGATAAGTATTATGACATAACATAAACATTTATTTTAAAAAACTTACATATGTTTATGTCTTCATACATGTAAACACTTCATAGCATATATATGCCCTGCATATATATATATACATATATATAACTGATATATGTATATATATCTTATATATATAACTGATACTTCATGTAGTTCTAATAAACTTGGGAATTCTATCAATGTCTGTGGTCACAATATATATGCAAATTTAGATACAGCAAACTTCATTTGTCTCACAATGTACTTTGTACATTTGTACATTTGTACATTTGTACATTTGTACATTTGTACATTTGTACATTTGTACATTTGTACATTTGTACATTTGTACATTTGTACATTTGTACATTTGTACATTTGTACATTTGTACATTTGTACATTTGTACATTTGTACATTTGTACATTTGTACATTTGTACATTTGTACATTTGTTTTAATCTGTTGCTTTCACGTCTGTTGGTGTTAGACGATTGAGGATATATTGATTCGACACAGCTTGTACAGGCATACATAAATACATAATACACAGGTCATACATACATACACAATACATACATGAATATATACAAGACTGCTAACAAAGATACATCCATACACACACATATATATACATGCATTTATGTATCTTTAGTTTATCATATATATTTATTGTCCATATTGTCTTATAATACATTTAAATATATATATATATACAAGCTATTGTAATACATCCAATACATTGCCACAATATATATATATATATAATTATATAAATTTATAGATATAATGCGTTGGTCTAATCAGTGCTGCGCTTCGCTAGTTATCAGCTGATGGCAGGCGTTAGCTTATGGCAAAAGGACTTTGGGATAAGACTTTGGGCAAGTTGTTTACGCACGACTGCCTGATAGCGCCGTCAGCTGAGAAGTAATCGACAATTCGTGTGACAGGTTGTCTCCCAGGCCAGGACTTTAGTAATCTTCCTTTACAATTTCAGTATATATATATATATATATATATATATATATATATATATATATATATATATATATATATATATATATATATATATATATATATATATATCAAGCGCAAGACTGCGTATCTACCCAAAGAGCCACTTTATATCTTCTTAAATCTAGCATGTCATATTGCTGATTTACCCCGGTGTTGGTATCAGGACTATACTTTCTCTTTAGTAGTTAAGTCATAGAATATATTTCCCGTCGTATGATAGCTTGAAGGCTATATGTATATAATTTCACTTACACATGTATTCATATGGAAGAAGAATATCTATGAAGAAGAATGTATACAATTTCACATACACGTGTTCAATTGATATGTTTATATATATATATATATATATATATATATATATATATATATAGATTGAAGAAGAACACCCTCGGAGACAGCCAAGGCTAAGAAATATTGGCGCTATTTCTCTTACCCTCAGTGACGGTGGGTGGCCCGTTCTTTTCCTTGCCGCCGGATCCTCCCACTTACAGCTCAGTTTACTCGTTTTATAGCTAAGTTCTACACTGTGCAAATGGAGCCGAAATTTCAAAAGATCTGTCTGATGTTGGAGATTTGATGCACATATTTGTGTATGTATGCAAGTATGTGTGTATGTGTGCTATATATCCTTGTAGCCTTGTGGCCCCAGTGACCAGAAGACAGCCTTCGGAATATAAACAATTCGGAAAAGATATTTTAAAAGATATTGAACAGCAGACAGAAACAGACATCAAATACCAGTCTTGGATCAGCAATTGAGAAAGCGCTGGAACCTATTACTGTTTTGACTCAGGGTACAAAAAATGTGTCGAAATTGAGGTTCGCTGTTCAACAGGAAGCCAGTGCAGGGGTTTCATTGTTGGCGTGATGTGTTAGAATTGTGCGCTTTCGTAGTGGTACAATCCAACGGTTTCGGCGCATTGTTGTTAATGCAAATTTGTTTTGTAAGGCATTTTATAAGTGAGTTTCAGTAATCAAGACTACTAGGAACTAAAGTTAATGAAACCAAGACAATATGAGGCAAACAAAATGAGATTTGATTCTGCGAATATCTGATAAATGATAGTGAAACGATTTTCCAGTGACTTGAATACGCGCTCAGAAAGAACTATTGGAATCGAATACGAAGCCCAAATCATGTGATGACCCATGAATGTGACAACCAGAACATCCCTTGGGTGAATGGAAGTAAGCCAGTCGAGGTTGTGCAGCTGCTAGCTTGACCCCAAAGAGGACCTCTGTTTCTGATAGAGCCGAGTGAGCTCGTTGTTTAAAGACGTTCTTATTTCCTCGGGGTTAAAAATTTGTAAAGAATTGTATACGTTTTTCTATAGCGACCGTATGGCCTCGATGCTATAGGGTGAGATCCTTCACCACCGCTACACGCCATTTAAGTTCCCTGTGCACGGACCGTGCTAGCCCGAGATTCAAATCTCTGAAATAAGTCACGACCGGGACGCGAACCGGGGATCCTCACGCACCGAGGCTTCCTTGGCGTACGCGCTTACCGATGTAGCTAACTATAGGCCAGTGAGTTCTCATGCTGGAAGCGCCGGTGATAAGTTTGTTTTATAAGAAGCGCTATATAAGTTACCAAATACAATACAGCACACTTTTAGGAAACTACCTGAATGCCATCCTTCTCCAAGAACAGGTACGAGTTGTTGTAGCTAGGAGATGTGTGAGCTGAATTATCGCAATAAATCAGGAAAGGCATAAGAGATGAATCTGAGGACATGTACAGAAGCATGTATACTGCGTCACAGTATAGAATCTAAGGGCATGTATGTATTCATCGCTAACTGTGCATGAACAACCCAAACCATGTCTAACATCAGCTACTCCCGCCAGTCGAAACCCTCAGTTATTCCCTACGGCCCCACACCCCACTCCCACTGATAGTTTAATCCGTAATTGTTTTATTGTTAGGATGTTGTATGCATATTAAGTTTTCCTTGGGTTCTTAAATACTTGTAAACCGATGTGCGATTAGCTATTTGTTAATAAAGAATATACTTACTAACTTACTTATGTCACGCATACTTACTTACACATATGCTGTATATATGTATGCAAGCAAGTATTCATATATGTATGCATGTATGTATAGAAAATGACAAATACAGTGTAAATATATTTATATGTTATGTGAAGGTGTATTTGTATGTCAATCTACCAGCATTTGAATTTGATTATGATGGCATACCTTAATGCATATATAATATAGAAAATGGATGCATTTAATATTTGTATTCTATACACAAATGTCAACATGTATGCATGTATATACGTATGTTTGTATGTATGCATAAATTCATGTATGTATGAGTATATATATGTATGTGAGTATGTATGTATGTACGTATTTATGTATGTATGTATGTATTTATGTATGTATACATGCATATATGTATATATGTATGTATTCATGTATGTATGTATGAAATACTCCATGTATTCTAGCTTGTGTGTATGAACCTAAGTTCGTATATATATATGTATGCATAAAAGCATATACCTAAACTTACATAATGATATGTATATTTATATATATATGTACGTGTTTATGCATTATAGTCAGTGATTTTTTCTTCTTTGTGATGCACAGGTCAATGCAAAGTTGTCTCGAAGACCAGAGTGGAAACCAATGCATTTGACTTCGAACAACGTCACTTTCCTCGTTCCTTCACTCCGTCGATTTTGAACATCGTCTCAAACACTGCGAAACAACCTGGATTACCTGACTGAACCTCCGGAGGTATTATCAGAACTTCTCTCTAGGTCGGCTTACACGTGTAAAGTAAAACTGAATCCCTAGCTGCGACAGTTTCCTGACCCATCATACAAACTCATCGACGCTCCACCACTTGCAATTTCTGCATCGGCCTGTCGTTCAAAACTGAAAACATTACTCCTTCACATATCCGATCCTGACACCCCTTCTTCCTCTTATCTCTCTCTCTCTCTCTCTCACTCTCTATCTCTCTCTCTCTCTCTCTCTCACTCTCTATCTCTCTCTCTCTCTGCTTCAATCCTAAACACCACCACCCCCGTAACTGCCACGCTGTCTCTCCGTCTGACTTTGGTTCTTGTGACCTGGAACCGAACCCTTTTGCCTATCGATTTTGTTTTGACTGAGCGCCTGCGAATATGCTGGTCCCCGCGACGTGGCTTGCTTTTGTTGGCCGCTGTAGAAATCTCGGAATTACGATTACAATTACGATAGCTATATTTCAAGATGGAAGCATTCACTTCCTGCTCTTTGGTTGGCAATAGATGAATGAATGAATGAATGAATAGATGAATGAATAGATGAATCCCAGGGTCCTGGACCCAAGGTCGAATTCATCGCAAGACTTGCCTTTACTTCTCGGCTTATGTCGGCACCCAATTCTACTACTTTGTGACAAAGACAGATGTGCACCACCATCTTTCCTAGGGTCGTGACACAGTCTACTCAACATGCTGGAACTCGCAATCGTTGGATTAGAGACCAAACGCGCTACCGAATAGACAATCGTGCCGCAAGGGCTTCCATGTGAGTCACACTTAAACCATACACTATAGTGTGGCTGCAGCGATGACATGTCTTATTGTCTGGTGAAAGAGAAAGTAGTCATAGTCTTGGCTGATGTAGCTTACTGCTACAAGTTGCATAGAATAGAGTCTACATAATTATACGTGCGACACGGTGGTCTATCGATTACGCGTTTGGTCAATGATCATGCGGTTTGCGGGTTCGACTCCGTGTGACGACCCTCAGCAAGTTGTTTGCGCACACCGCGTATAAGCCGTATAAACGGCAAGTCCTGCGATGCACTGGCCCCGTGTCCAGGACCTTGGGATTCGTCCATTGCCGGCTCATGGGCCTAAAGAACAGGAATTGAGCGCCTTCCCTACGTCTCATTTGTGAGATATAGGACCCAATTTACTTCTACTTTACATAATTATACACTCAACTGACTGTTCTTAACTAACCGTATTATACCAGACAATGATTTCCTACGTGCCAAGCTCGTATTCTGTTATAGACAGTACGCCAGACATATCGTGAGTCATTACTGAACCCAGATTCAGTCGCTCTTTGCGTAGAGCGTGCTTCAGCCTCTTTGAGAAACCACTCCTTGCAGAAAGCAAGTACCTCTGTTTGCAATTATAAATTCATTCAACAAATGTTCGTCACAATGACGTGCATACCCGTAATTTGTTAACAATATGCCACTCCCGGAACCAAATGACTACCGGAAATAGGCTTTGCGCATGTGTGCGTGCCACTATTCCTCAACTAAACTAATTTATCTTCATCAGCTCAACCAGGGCAATTTGGAAATCAGGATAAGCATATATAGGAAATAAAACGACTTTTATAGCGCCAATTTTTAAGTGTGGTGATTATTTATTACATTTTATGGCAGCTGTTTTCCTTTCGATGAATTTAGTTTTAAAAAACGGCAAAAGATAATTTGAAGCGCGGAATCGTGGTTAAAATGTCTTTATAACATGCCTCTTCCACGATTCTTATCCTGATTCTTCCTCTTCCCCTTATCTGACTGTCATCCGGTTCGTTTCCAAACACCACGGACCACAACCGTGAATGCCTTCCTGCTTGACTCTTGGATCTTGATCAAGAACCGAACCCTTCCTGCCTAAAATGTTTACGTTGACTGAGCGCCTGTAAATAAGTCCGTTTCCGCGACTCAGCTGTATTGGGCGCTGTAGAAATCTCGAGCTTATAATTACCACTACGATTGTTAATTACATTGTTTAATTTATCATGTTGCAGATTAAGTGAGTCTGCGATGATATGAGATTAGATATCAAATGAATAAATAAACGGGAATTAACTCTATAAAAGGGAATTAAATATAAACGAGCTGCGTATCCGTCTTACAGTCTAACCACTTCGCTCAACCCGCTCCTCTTCTGCCCAAACACTTCTCCGCCCGCCCGGCACCTCATCCTTAAAATTTATTATTCGCTCCATAGCCATAGCTGCCCCACCACTCTGTAATAAAACCCCCCCCCCCGAACTGCGACAGTTATCTGACCCATAAATCAAACTCTCTGTACTCCACCGCTTGCAATTTCTGCATTGACCTTTCACTCAAAACTGAAAACATTCCTCTTTCACAGATCCTATCCTGACTCCCATTCTTCCTCTTATCTCTCTCTCTCTCTCTCTCTCTCTCTCTCTCTCTCTCTCTCTCTCTCTCTCTCTGTCTCTCTCTCTCTGTCTCTCTCTCTCTCTCTCTCTCTCTCTCTCTCTCTCTGTCTCTCTCTGTCTCTCTGTCTCTCTCTCTCTCTCGCTCTCTCTCTCTCTCTCTCTCTCTCTCTCTCTCTCTCTCTCTCTCTGCTCCAATCCCAAACACCACCCACCGTAACTGCCAAGCTATCTCTCTGCCTGACTTTTGGATCTTGACCTGGAACCGAATCCTTCTGCCTATCGATTTTGTTTTGACTGAGCGCCTATGAAGAAGCTGGTCCCCGTGACGTGGCTTTCGCTGGGCGCTGTAGAAAAGTCGGAATTACGATTACGATCACGATAGTAGAAAAGCTTTCGTTCCTTTTGGGAAGCGAACCTTTGTACTTCAAAGGAGAAGGCAGGGAATACTAAGAGCGAGATGTATAACTGGGTCACATCAATAACTGAAGTAATTTGCGTCTCAGGGGATACGAGATGGTCTAGTGGTTCGACTGTCAATGGAAAGGTTGGTGATTCAAATCCTCGCCAGGATGAAATTTTTTCCAGATTTCGTCTTCACCTTAGCCTCCTAGCGAACTCAGCTGCAATGAGCACACTCACCATATTCTGTCTTTGGGAAGATCAGGCGACGAGGGAGATGGCTGGCCAACCGCCCTCATCTGCCGAGGATAAGGAATATGAAGTCTCTAACTTCTCTTTACCCATGGATTCATCGCGGACCTAATTACTGTCAATTTACTCATTTTAAGCTGAGTTCGCTAGGGGTGCATGTGAAATAGAAATCTTAAAATATCATTCTGCCTTGGCGGGATTTGAACCCCGACCTTTGGGTTATCAGGGCAGCTGCTAATCAATAGACTATCGCGAATAATAACGTGGTGAAAATTCCGGTTCTAGGTAATCGTAATCGCAAACTCGACGTTTCTACTCAATTTACGAAAGCTATGTCAAGGGAACCAGTTTATTCACAAGGGCTCAGTTGAAACAAAATCGTCATAGGCAGGAAGGGTCATCATCGGTTCCAGGTCAAGATCCAAGAGTCAGGCAGGTAGACAGTCAGACGGCTTCGGGTGGAGTTGTTTGGAATTGTACCTACAGGATTGGTAAGGGGAAGAAGAAGAAGATAGGATCTGCGTAAGGAGGATAAGCGCCCTGGAATAAAAGGTCTTCCACGCGATTTTCGAAAGCCCTTTCTCGATTGCCGGGCACACTACGTGGATTAGCCACGTGTTGGTATGCTCCATCCTTAGATACCTTTAAGAAAGGGCAAAAAGCGTTTCTATTTAAATTATCGTATGACTGTAGCTAATTTTCTATTGTCACATGAACTTATCTACAACCCCCTTTTCTTCGGCCTCGGCCGTGTTACGGCGCTATAGAAATTGTCTTATTATTATTATTATTATTATTATTATTATTAAAAACTTCGTAATCGTAATCGTAAACTCGAGATTTCTACAGCACTCAACAAAAGCTAGACAGGCGCTCAGTCAAAACAAAATCGATAGACAGGAAGAGTCAGAATCGTTTTCAGGGCAAGATCTAAGAGTCAGGCAGACAGACAGTCATATGGCTACAGTGGGTTGCGTATCGGGTTGGTTCGGCAAGATAGATAAGGGGAAGAAGAGGGATAGAATAGGCAGACGATGTTTCACCGCTGGCGGGTTAGGGTTAGGGTTGATAGATAAGGGGAAGAAGAGGGATAGAATAGGCAGACGATGTTTCACCGCTGGCGGGTTAGGGTTAGGGTTGATAGATAAGGGGAAGAAGAGGGATAGATTAGGCAGACGATGTTTCACCGCTGGCGGAAATGGCAGATTATTACTTCTATCGCTGGAGATAATCGCAAGGAAGACCAAAGCTTTGGGTCTGGGTGATCACCTGGAATAAGACCAAGATTCAGACCATTTCCGATTACCCCCTTGGCCAAATACTGTCAGCAGCTGCAGGTGACAAGAAGGGGGTTGTTGACGCCTTTACCCACCTCTTCAGCCTATTAGTGTTCAGTCGTTTCAGCAGACAGAGGATCAAACCAGTAGCGGATTTAGTTACAGGCGGGGGGAATGGTTCGTCCCCTCTTGGTTATATACCGGGGCCACTCAGGCCAGACCCGTGCAAGGTGCACTGCCAGAATGTGTCGCCCCAATG
>OZ029915.1:7935287-8030287 GCA_964023275.1 Norana najaformis
TATATGTATATGTATATGTATATTGAGAGAAATCGATCAAAACTGTTCTTAATATTTCCGGTCTGCAACTCATTTACAAATATAATAATCACTTTCTACATGCAGATCAGATTAAAAAATATATAAATAACTTTTATTTTTTCACAATATGCATTAACCAGTGTATATCGATATTATTTCAATACGACAATGTATATGCATATGTATGTGTATGTTTAATTTAGTTATATGTTGCAAAACATGTTGAAATATATACATAAATACATATGTACACGCATACACAAAATGTGTATGTACATACATGTCAACATGGATACATAGATATATGAAACAATATTTATATATATATATATACATTTATGTGCAAACACATGCCTAAATGCACATGCATGCATATCAACATGCATATAAGCGTATATAATAAATACACACATACATGCATGCACTCAAAATACAAACATACACACAACGAAACATACATATATGCAAAATAGATGCATAAACACAAAATGCAAACACATACAAAGATACATACATATATGCAAAAATATTTACATGCACACAAAATATACATATGCACATGCATACATACTTACGTACGTATATACTGTGCATATATACATACTATGAATACATACATACATACATACATACATACATACATACATACATACATACATACATACATACATATATACAATTATACATATATTCAGCCATGCATGCAGGACCATAGGCATGCCAGAAATATATTTTGAGGAGACAGCTTGTGTGAATGGGAGATCGAGACTCTGTGGCTAAAGGTAATCGTAATCGTAATCATAGTCTCGAGATTTCTACAACACCCAACGAAAGCCACGTCATGGGGACCAGCTTATTCACAGGCGCTCAGTCAAAACAAAATCGATAGGCGAAAGGGGCTCAGTTCCAGGTCAAGATCCAAAAGTCAGGCAGAGAGACAGCGTGGGTGAGGTTTGGGATTGGAGCCGAACGAAGGATAAGAAGAAGAAGAGGAGTCAGGATAAGATCTGTAAAAGAGGAATGTTTTCAGTTTTGAGGGAAAGGCCAACGCAGAAATTGCAAGCGGTGGAGCATAGATGAGTTTATATGATGGGTCAGACAACTGTCGCAGTTCTGGGGAGTTCATTAAACAGGTAGACAGGAAAAAGTCACATTAGGAAATTGTTTGATGTATTTAAAACCGGTTCATTACGAAATTTGTTTGAGAGGAATGCATTCATAAGAGGAAATGTGCAATTGAAAGAAGAACTAAGCACAGTAATTTCATAGAGACATAAAATAGAGAATGACTTTAGAGATTAAACATTCCATGCTTTGAAACGAAGTACGGTTGTTTAAATTGTTTAATCTATCAACGTATCTATATCATTACCATTGAAATATATATTCAATCTTATCTGTTTTATTTTAAAGATATACATGTACACATATTATAAATTACTTATATGAGAATTCATTACCAGTCGCAGTTCACAAAATTAGCTTGAAGTTTACATTAAACTACTGTATATGAATCAGGTAATTATTATTTGTATTATAGAAACAAAATTCTTTAATCTTAAACTGTTACTGTTATTACTTTTATTATTACTCTTACAATTACTATTATTATTACTATCGTTATTACTATTATTACTATTATTATTTATTTATTATTATTATTAATTATTTTTGTTATTAATTACTGAACGACAATCAAATGGAACAATTTGAGCGTTGATTAAAAAGTTTGGATCTATGTCTGCCTTCGCAGTATATAAGATTTCCATTTTAATAGCAAGTTAAAAGAGTTGAGATTATACACCTGTACACTCGCCTCCCGTACAGGTGAATGATATTGCAAATTCCAACATGCCTGGGAATACCTGGACATATATCCCCGTCATTCTTCAGATATTTATTACTGACATCGTACCTGAATTATTCTGCGCTTAACTAAATTATTTCACACTATAGACGACCTTATAGAACCGTAAAAGGTAATCACCTTTTATTCGATGTTTTTGTTTCCTTCACTCAGCTTTTTCAAACGATTAAAACAATCGGACCGGATGATACTGTTATCAGAAGAGCTTTATTCATGGAGATACGGGGAGAGAGAGAAAGAGAGAGAGAGAGAGAGAGAGAGAGAGAGAGAGAGAGAGAGAGAAGAGAACAGAGCGACAGAGAGACAGAGGGAAGAGGAGAGAGAGAGGAAGAAAGTAGGAAAAAAGAAAGAGAAAGAATTAGATAGATAGATAGATAGATAGATAGATAGATAGATAGATAGATAGATAGATAGATAGATAGATAGATAGATAGATAGATAGATAGATAGATAGATACTGTAGATAGATAGATAGATGGACAGACAGACAGGGAAACAGACAGACAGACAGATAAATAGATAGTTTGTCCAGATAGATTCCGCTGTAAGTGCTGGCAAAGGGTTCCATCACTATGGCGGAGAGAGACAGGTAGGCAGCCGTGCAGAAAGACAGAGAAGGAGGTAGGCAGTGAGAGTGGGAGAAAAGGAAGGAGGGAGGTAGGAAGGGAGAGATGGACGGAGGGACTGATGGACGAAGGGTAGAAGAGAGGCGGGCAATAAAGGAGGGGATGGAAGGCACGCACGTATGCAGGCAGAGAGGGAAGCAGGGGTGGAAGCTGGGAAGGAGGCATCGAATTAGGGAGAAATTGGGAGGTAAGGACGGATGAAAGGATCAATACACTACACTACCGTACAAACAATGCAATACAATACCAAACAATACATATGGAATACAACACAATCCATTAAAGAGAAAAAAAGGAAACCGATCGTAGCCTTGCATTTTGTTTTAGATGAAAGTTGTAACTGTAATCGTAATTGTAATTGTGAAGACAATTATAAAGGCGATTTCTAGAATCTAGGACATCGTATGTAGCGAGCTAATTATAGAGTTCTTCAGGTGACCAACTGTCCTATTTGTCATACGCCTTGCACCTGTGTGTCTAGGTTCGAATTCTGGCAGAATATTGAGAAGTTGACTTTTCCCTAAGAAACGTTTATCCAGTTATTGAAATGCAGCTTGCATGGTTGCATCTCAACCCAAATACCTTTCCACTCTGACGCCACGACCCTGAGAACAACTACCTCATTCCCAAACGGCGTGGCACCCATTCAGACGGGCAGCGGTGTTGAAGGATTTCACCCTATGAATTTATTGAAAAATGAAGTATAGGTGCGAAGAAATAGGTTCGAGGCTACAGAAAGATGGTCGCAAAGATTCAAACACACCGCTGTTGAAACAAACGTGTCATGATTAGCCTCATCTTGCCCTATTTTCTTTACCTTTCCATACGTTACCATGGTAACCATACCTTACATCATTTACGTAATTGGCAATTTAAAACAGTCACGCATTCATGTCAAGAAATAAATGTATATGGAAACGGTTTTCTATAAATGTAAATGTACGCGTTTTCTGTAGCGACCGTATGGTATTGACCACGCTGATTTTCAATGAATTAATCGGGTGATATCCGTGACCACCGCTGCCCGTTTGAATAGGCGCCATATCTGGGTGCGCGATGGTCTAGTATTGGTTAGCATGCAGAACTATCAAGTATCAACTGATCGGGGGCTGAATCCCCTCCAGATTCGATATTTCCAGATTTTGTATTTGTATTTGAGGGATGAAGAGCAAGGGGAAGACCGAGGCGAAGATGGATGGACGACATCAAAGAATGGATTGGACTATCAGAAGCGGAATGCAACGGAAGCACACGGGACAGGACGGCATGGA
The DNA here is from genome assembly GCA_964023275.1 of Norana najaformis. Classification (NCBI taxonomy): domain Eukaryota; kingdom Metazoa; phylum Annelida; class Clitellata; order Crassiclitellata; family Hormogastridae; genus Norana; species Norana najaformis. The sequence goes on from OZ029915.1 coordinate 7,939,073, forward strand.
GAGGGCTGATATCGAGGACTCTGGTCTCCGACCTTCAGAAATGAGGATGGACATATACGGATACGGATTTGATAACTTATATAGCGCTTCTTACAGAACAAACTACTTAGAGGCGCTTCCAGCATGAGAACCCCGGGAAATAAGAACGTCTTTAAACAACAAGCTGACTCAACGAGCTCTATCATCAACACGGTGGCGTATTGGATAGAGCGCTCGGCTTGTAACGCGGAGAATACGGGTTCGAGCCTTCTCCCTTGAGATGGTTACTGTGTAGGGACCTTGAGCAAGTCCTTAACTCACAATTGCTCGGCGCCATCGATTGATGCCTAGTCATTAGATAGTGGCGCCTAATAAATGCAGAAATAATAACAGCGACCCACGCACGAAACGATAGCGGAAGTCCAATCCATAGAGATATGCCAACAACAGCACTAACACCCCCTAGCAAATTTAACTATGAAATGAGTACACATATCGTACGCTGTCGGTGGGAAGATCACTCGGCGAGGGAGAGGAATGGTTACCCACCCTCATATGCCGCGGCCAAGAGAAATGAAGTTGCTAACACTTCAGACCCATGGCTGAGGCTATGGAATGCTCTCTGCTGGTTGTGTTTCTCTGAACAGCGCCCCATGTGTCAGTGCTGCCATCTAGCGAATGCATAGAAACTAAATGACTTCCGCGCGGCAGCTTGAGCTTCAAGTCTGGTCGTCTAACAGTACTCACTCATTCTTATGTTGCCTAATCTGAAACTGTTTGATGCGCAACTTTTTAAATATATCACTGAATTGCTAATGTGTTGGGGCAGCATTGAAACCTATAGAAAAGCCACGGCATAATGCTTCCAAGAAATATATGTCTATAGAACCAGTACACAAAAAAAACTATAAAACTGCATCAACCATCGCCATGTCCATAGTCCATGCTAAATTAGACTATTGCAATTCACTTTTCCTGAACAAAAGCTGCCTTCAAGCCATTCAGAATGCTCTTGCTCGCAGGGGTGTAGCAATATATTGTGCAGGTTGTGCAAAGTACAAGGGCCCCCGAGGCCAGGGGCCGCCTTGGCCCCCAAGGGGCCAAGGCTCGGTTGCTCAGTTACATAAAGCAAAATAGCCAAAGATCAGTTTGCACAAAAGCCCTCAGGAGGCCAGCTACGCCACTGCTTGCTCGTACTGTCACCAAAACCCCCAAACACCATCATATTACTCTTGTTCTTAAATCACTTCACTGGTTTACAGAGTCCTATCACTTACCAACAACACACTTCAATCCTCCCAATCCTCCAATCTTCATGGGTTATTTACAATCAAACCACTCCGCCCAACCCGCTCCTCTTCTGCTCTAACGCTTCTCTGCTCATCCTTAAAATTTGATAATCGTTACATAGCCATAGCTGCCAAACCACTCTGGAATAAATTCCCCCAGGACTGCGACAGTTGTCTGACCCATCATACAAACTCATCTATGCTCCACCGCTTGCAATTTATGCATTGCCCTTCCACTCAAAACTGAACACTTTCCTCTTTCACAGATCCTATCCTGACTCCACTTCTTCCTCTTGTCCTTTCCGCTCCAATCCCAAACATCACCCACCGTAGCTGCCACGCTCTCTGTCTGACTTTGGATCTTGATCTGGAACCGAACCCTTTTTGTCTATCAATTTTGTTTTGACTGAGCGCCTGTGAATAAGCTGGTCCCCGTGATGTGGCTTTCGTTGGGTGTTGTAGAAATTTCGGGATTACGATTACGGTTACGACTTCTCGCATGGCCATTGGCGCAGAATGGCTGTGAGAGCTGGACCGTAAAGGAAGTTGAAGAGGCAAGAATCAACGCATATGAAATGAAGTGTCTGCGGCAGATTCTTAGAGTACCATGGACTGCAAAGAAGACATATGAGTGGGTCCTAGAGACGTCAGGAGTAGAGAGGAGTCTGCCTGGATTAATCAAAAAGAGGAAGCTGTCATGCGTTGGGTATGTGCTACGATAGAGTGGAGACTGCTTAGAGAAAGAGATCATCCAAGGCACAATTCCTGGATCCTGAGCTCGAGGAAGACCCAGGACGACATGGATAAACAGCATCAAGTCCTGGACTGAATTAGTTACTACAAGAAATCAGGGACAGAAGCGGGTGGTACAGAAATGTCTGTGGTGTAGCCACCCTTCTGCTCGAGGACAATTAAACACAAGATTGTTAATTGAATTGTATACATATTATTCTTAGTTCTTTTTGGAGATTCTGATTGAACTGTCCAGTTGATTGGACTTGCTTGTATATAGTTATTATTTTTAATTTCTTTTTAAGTGCGGCTTGTACTTGTTTATTAATGTTTATTCACGCATAAAAAAGTGCTCATTTATATTTCGATTGCTATCACATCTTAACAATGTGAATGGGCGACCATAATCAACGGGACTCAGGTCCTTTCTGAGTTTGTCTTTTGTATCTCGGCAAATTACATACATACATACATATATATACGATACCTGTGAAGCCGGAATGCAAGAGATCAACAAAGAGTTTATTGATCGATAACTCACTGCAGTAATCCAAAACTGCCCAACTTTAAAACCTCTTCATTATCCAAGTACCCCACCATCCGATCGCCTCTCGCCTCAATCTCACCTACCGTCAGTCACTATCTGAACTTCTGAAGTTCTCAAACAGTTCCATAGAGGCCTATCTCACCTCTGGAACGATCTTCCATGCACCTGAATTTCGCAAATCCTCTGATTATCCACCCCACCTGTCGTTATCCCAGTATCATAGAATCATTCATTGATTCTTTTATTCATTCGTTCGCTCTTTCTTTCATTCATTCATTCATTCATTTTTTCATTCATTCTTCTTCTTCTTCTTTTCAACCATCCTCGGTACGAGGGTTGGTCGCATTGTAGACGATTCTTCTCCATCCACTCCTATCCTCGGTTCTTCTCAGCAACTTCTCTGTGTCCATGCCGGTCCATTCACTGATGTTGTCCATCCACCTCTTCCTTGGTCTTCCTCTTGCTCTTGCTCCCGGAGCTGTTCCTTGCATGATCTCCTTCTCCAAACAATCACCCTGTTTCCTCATTATGTGTCCAAAGTACGACATCTTTCTTCTTTTGATTAATTCAAGCAAACTCCTTTCCACACCAGCCGTCTCTAGAACCCACTCATTTGTTCTTTTTTCTGTCCATGATATTCTAAGTATTTTCCAAATGCACTTCATTTCGAATGCCATTATTCTAACCTCATCCCTCTTTTTGATTGTCCAGCTCTCACATCCGTACATCATTACTGGCCAAATAAGCGTCTTCATTAATTTTAACTTTGTGGGTACTTTGATGTTATGGCACTTCCACAATTTCGCCAGATCTGCTCCTACTCCCTGTCCTCTTGCAATTCTTACTCTTATCTCCCTACTACACTCAGCATCTTCTGTCACGAGCGATCCCAAGTATACGAACGTGTCCACTTGTTCTATCCTGATGTCTTGCACCTTGATGTTACATTGTGCACCTGCCATTGCCATGGATTTTGTTTTCCCTATGTTGATCTCCAGCCCCTTCTTTCTGCCCTCTCTATCCAATCGAGACACCAAGTCCTGCAATTCCGCTTCTGTGCTTGCCATTAACACTATATCATCCGCAAAACGTAGATTTGTTATCTTTCTTCCTCCAATTTGAATACCTCCTTTGTATCCCTCTAGAGCTTCCCTCATGACCATTTCGGATAATATGTTAAACAAGGTTGGTGAAATCACACACCCCTGTCTCACTCCCCTTCTTATTCTAAACCCGCTTGACAATATGCCTCCAATTTTTACCTTTGCCGTCTGTTTGCTATACATTTCTACCATCAAGTTTATAATGTGTACTGGGTAGCCCATCTCCATCATTGCCAGCCACAGCTTCTCATGTGACACACAATCGAAAGCCTTCCTAAAGTCGACAAAACACATGTACAACGGTTGCTGATGCTCTCTCATCTTTTCCATTATAATTCTAAGGTTCGTCACCTGATCTCTTGTCCCTTTTCCACGTCGAAATCCTGCTTGAACATCCGCCAATTCCGATTCTGTTCTACTTCTTATCCTCTCCAGAATGATCTTGAGGATTATCTTGCTCGCGTGTGACACCAGTGCTATTGTCCTGTAGTTCTTACATTGTTTCAAATCTCCAGTTTTTGGTATTGGTATATATATTGATTCCGTCCAATCCCCCGGCCATTCCCCCGATTCCCACACCTCGACACATATCCTATGCATCCTGTCTGTTGCCGTGTCTCCCGCAAACTTGAACAACTCTGCTGGTATCCTATCCGGGCCCGCACTTTTCCTTTTAGCCGTATCTTTCATTCAGAGACTTGTATTATCGCCACTAAAATAAATCTGATCATAGGCGCAAACATTCCCAGATGTTTTTCAAAGGAAATTTTCAGGAATCTCAAGACCACAGCGAAGTAGAAAGGAAAAAAGTAAATGGACGCAACTCTGCTGGAGAAATTTGTATACAGCAAAGACTCCGACATCAGAGTCACGTGGAAAGAATGCCTGCTCGTCGGATCCGAAACAAGATGCTTTTTGCAAGATTCCATGTAAAGAGAAACAGAGGAAGATGATGAAGACAGTCGACTATAGACAAAATAAATGAGAACATAACGAGATTCAGACTAACTCTAATGTATGCATTAGACTTGTCGACTGACAAGAAAGAATGGCGATTATTCATTCGCAACGCACTCGTCGCCAAGCGCCTTGAACTGATTATGTTGTTGTTGTTGATGATGATAATGGTGATGCAGAGGAAGAGGATGACGATATGTATGGACAATCCTTCTGACTTGACTCAGCGCTCGTGATTAACATGGTGCCACTCGCTTGGCTTTTAAGTAACTGTAATTACGACTGGTTTTATTATACTATGCATATTCGTCACTGCTCTGTTTACTGTTAGATTTTTGTTTCATTTTACTTTTAATTTCATATCAGAATCGGTTTCAGGTTTGATCCGACTTGGAAAAGATCCAAGGATCAAGCAGACAGACAGTCAGACGACTACGGTGGATTTCGTTTGGAATTGGATCGGCAGGATAGATAAGGGGAAGGAGAGGAATCAGGATATGATCTGTGGGAGTGTTTTCAGTTTTGGCCGGCTTATGAAAAGGCGTTTCCTTCATTACCAAAATTTAAACTACACACATCTCTGTTTATAGCCTACTTGGAAATTTGGACAGCTGCACGGTGAAGCTACCGGGCAGGGCGTCGAACTACATCACCTGTCGTTCCTCATCCTCTCTGCAACGCCGCCAGGAATTCTTAACATGACGTCAACTATCAACTTTGGATGGGAATCCATTGGTTTGGCTTTGCGTACGTATGTGCGGGGGCTCGCCATTGGTGACTTTTTTACCTGAGCATTACTTGCTAATTAATGAACTTTCTGCTCTTAATGACATTTAACATCTTTAATGCTAGAGTAGAGAGCGCTAAATAAGGAGCATTGGAAGGTGAAGGGTCGTCCGGTCGTCTCCGGGGAGCATAACCTCACTTAAATCATGCAGTCATCAAAATGTTTATCTTTCGATAAATTAAATCTATGAAAGTGGATTTAAATTTGAGTGTGCAATCTCCGCCACTGCATGCTGCACTCGGGTAGTGCCAGTCCCAAGCCTGGATAAAGGAGGATGGTGACGTAAAAGGTCTTTGATGCCATAAGATGTCGTTAAACATTGGAACTACTACTACTTCGTATGAAATGAATGACAAATCACATTCACTGTAAGTAAATCCGGTACATCAAGAGGTGAAAATCAAAGTCAAAACAGGTTAAGGCGCAAAATATGTTCATTATTCTGGCAGGTTAGTCCTTCTAAATGGTGCCGTTGACATTTCCCAGTTCCAGTTGCAATAAACTTGTTTCAACCTGTTCTTGGCTGTGCCTTTGTGTTTATACATGTGTGTGTATATATAAACATAATATATATATTTATTATATATTAGATATATATATGTATATATAAACACGAAAAGGTATACGTACATATATCTGAAAATATATTGAAGCAGAGTAGCAAAGCCCATCGCCGATAGACAGTTTCTGTATCACGTGAAACAGCGGGGTAAAATTAACAGAGTGAAGATACGTGTACAATGCAAATACAATATAAAAAGAGGAAAGTGAGGGGGTATTTAACCAATTGTATATGATTAACTATAGAAGGATCGGAAATGGTTTTTATTCATTTGCTATTGTCTCACACAGTTTTGCGATTTCAATGTTGATGAGGTTCAAAAATACTTTAAAACACTAATTAATAGTAATTTGTTAAAATTTTTATCAATATTCTGCATATTAAAGTTATACTACATGGTCTTCCACTTGTCTAATTTTTGAACTATGCATGTTTTTCGTATATACTGATGTGATTCATTATTCATGAGCAGTAATTTTATACAAATGTGATACGGTGTGACGGCATCTACCGCGAATACACGAATTAAAATGCTCCCAATCTTATCGCAGAAAATAGTATTACAATTTCTTTTCCTAAGAATTTTCATACATCTCTAAAATACAAGATTAAAAGTAACTACATATGCATATGTTGTTTACTTCAAGGTATTATTTTTGCGTTTCGTCTATTGAACATAAAATTATATTAGAACACACGCAGTAAAATGTCTCCAAAACTTGTTTAAACCTGTTCTTGGCTGTGCCTTTGTGTTTATATATGTGTATGTATATATAAACATAATATATATATAATTATTATATATTAGATATATATGTATATATAAACACGAAAAGGTATACGTACATATATCTGAAAATATACTTCATAAGAGGAAGTTACATATTTCATTCCGCAGGTCTTCATCTCCATTCATCTCTCTCTCTCTCTATATATATATATATGCATATATATATGCTCTCAGTATATATATATATTCATCAATGAATAGAGACGAATATATACGCTACATATACACGAATTACACTATAAATATATTTATAGTACATATATCCACTTACATGCATTCATGCATACATTACATTACATGCATATATATGCATACGTCCATATGAGTACATGCATACAGGGTACATACATTTTTGCATATATACATACATGCATACATACATGCATACATGTATGCATGTATACATGTATACATACATTTGTGCATACATAAATACACATGCATACTTATATTCATACATATATACATATAGATACATTCATACATACATATACACATATAAATATGCATGCATGCATACATGTGAGGAAATAAAAGGCGCTATATTAAATGTTTTGATACATATATGCATGCATACATACATGCATAGAAGTATACATATACATAAATAGCATATATACGGTTTATGACTATGGGTCAGATGATATTTATATATTGAAACTACACCGCTGGGCTTCATGAGGAATTTGATAATATAAAGCTGTGAGCAAACCTAAATAAACTTAACATTAATATCCCCAAATATTAATATTAATATTCCTTAGCCAAAGACATAATTTTCAAGCGGCCTTGTAAAGATCAGTGTATATATGAGCCTGGTATAGAACGCCTCCTAGGAACTGTCTGCCCTACTAAGAACTAAGCAGCTAGAAAATGATTCTTAGATACTCTTTGAAAGCGCTATTTGAAGTGTCTAGTTACATACATACATGCATACATACTTGCATGCATACATACATATTTACATATATACATACATATATACATACATATATACATACATACATACATACTTGCATGCATACATACATATTTACATACATACATACATACACACTTGCATACATACATACACACATACTTGCATATATACATACATAAATACAATAATATGTTTGGAGTCATTCTACAGAGTGACCTTTCTTTCTAAATTATATACTTAATTATATTAATTAATTATTTAATCATATTCTTAGCCTCATTAACAAGCCAAACTTTCTTCAGAACCAGATAAGAAAACGAAGCCTCCATATCTCAAAGCTGGACGTCATTTTCAAGCGACCACTATTTAAAGAATCACTTATGCACAACCGGAGTAGACTGGATTTCGTGACTCACATGAAACTGCACGCATTACTAAAGTTCTTACTTACTTAGTTACGGATAAGCACACACATATGTATATACATATAATTTGAATACTGTAAAAAGATATGAGTTTGATAATAACTGTTAACGTTTATTCTATAGAAAACAGAGCAGCAAAACGTAAACTCCGATACTTACAAAAACCACTCTACTAGTTATATAACATTTTAAATTTAACCATTTATATATAATTCCAGTGTAAAGATATATATATATATATGCCCATGGATGTGCAATATATATTCAGTAGACATATGCACAAACTTTGATCTTGCTCTGTACATATATAGCCTATATATTCGTCAACGTTTATCTATAAGATATACATATACATGTGATATATAGATAATATATTTATATAGATGAATAAAGGTGAAGTGCAACCTGTGCGAAGGAACTATATATCTGTAGCTGACGAAACCCATACCAGATGAGGAGCGGCTTCCTGTGCTGTGCATGAATGTGTATGAGTGTTCATGAGTGTACATGAATGTGAATGAGTGTTTATGAGTGTACATGAATGTGTATGAGTGTTCATGAGTGTACATGAATGTGTATGAGTGTGTTCATGAGTGTACATGAATGTGCATGAGTGTTCATGAGTGTACTTGAATGTGCATGGTATGTCTACAGGTACCCTTCATGACATCTGCCAGGTATTTCCGTCATATCTGCATGGGATTTTCATAGTATCCTGCAAAGAATTTGCATTTTAGGTGAATACGGTAATCGTCATTGAACAACATTAATTCTGAAATAAAATATCAACATTAACATTTGCAGTAAATGAAATATAAGTAAGCAAGTAAGTAATCTTTATTAGTGCGAGAAAAACGCCGGCACTTTACAGTAAAAATGTATATAAAACAGAGAAAATATGCAAATATCAGCTAAAAAAGATGCATTTTACAAAACAGTATTAAAAGTCTAAGTGTATATAAGCAGTTCTGGATAAAGTACAGCATTCACGTTGGAGAAAACATAAGGACCAATGTAATCATATTTTATTATAGAGATAGAATTGCGAGCGAATAATGAATGATTTTTATGCAGCAGGAACGGAAGTATGACAATTCAAATGTATATATGCACAAAATAAGTAAGACAATAAGAGAAACCGAGCATTTGTGAGGTACTTATAAGACGCTAGGCTAAGTACATACATACATACATATATACATACATACATACATACATGCATACAGACATGCATGCATACATACATACATATATGCATAGAGATATGCATACATATATACATATATGCATACAGATATGCATACATACATATATACATACATACATATATACATACTTAAATACATACTGTATGCATACCTTAATATACATGCAAAATTAAATAAATTGTGAGGTTCTTAAAACGCGTTATACAAGTGCTTTGATACATACATACAACATATATAAATACATACATAAATACATACATACATACATACATATACATACATACATATACATACATACATATACATACATACATATACATACATATGTACATGCATGCATACATACATACATATACATACATACATAGATACACATACATACGTTCATACATAGATACATGTATACATATATACAAGCATTCATACATACATATATAGATACATACATACATAAATAGGCTACATACAAACGTCCGCTCTATCATGGCAATGCGTGTCAAGCAGTAAATAAAGGAGCCGAATGTCAGCAACAGACAATGTATATGTAATAAATAAATTAATTCTAACTGGGACCTATATAGTTTTGCATGTATATTTGAATATTTTGACTGTATGCATCAAAACAAAATCCTTTTCGGACTTTTATATAAAACTGCATTCAAATAATATAGGTGGTATTTTAACAAGCAAGAATATAGCAATATATATAAACTAAATAGAGCTCAGTGAATGAATGTAATTGATGTTTAAAAATTCATTTAATTATAAAGGAAAATGTTACGGATGAATTTCATATTTCATAATTTTCGATTAAAACTGCTAGAAATTATGTAATCGTTGTCGTAATTCCAGAGATTACTACAGCGCCCAGCGAAAGCCATGTCACGGGGACCAGCTTAGTCACAGGCGCTCAGTCAAAACAAAATCGATAGGCAAAAGTGTTCGGTTCTAGGTCAAGATCCAAGAGTCAGGCAGAGAGACAGCGTGGCAGCAACGGTGGGTGATGTTTGAGATTGGAGCGCAAAGAGGGATAAGAGGAAGAAGGGAAGTCAGGATAGGATCTGTGAAAGAGGAATGTTTTCAGTTTTGAGTGAAAGGCTAATGCAGAAACATACTTACACGCGCGTATACTTTTTAAACAAAAGCTTTTTCATACTTGTATAGAAACTACAGCAAAACAAACCAAACAGAAAATATTCATATAAGCATACATGCAACCCTTCTGACTTGACGCAGCGCTTGTGAATAAGCTGGTATCTTTGCTCAGCTTTTGAGTAGTACTTAGAAATTTCATAGTTTTCGACTAGTAAGAATTTCCTTAATACGTTGATCATGAGAATTATAACATGTGTTTATTAAGCTCAATAATTATCTAATTACTACAATTAGTAAATTAATTACATTTGAAATACAATACGCTTATATTAGGCCTTAGTGAATTAATAGAATAAGCCAAATGTTTGCTCTTTATTCGCTAGGTGGCGACACGACACCTTCAAACCCGATTGTTGCAACGAGAATGGATGAATGAATACCTAATATATTTTTCATTTCATATAATTAAAAATCTTTAGAGATAAAAAATATAGCTTTCTGTGACGGAATTAGCAAAAACATTGAAAATAAGAATTAATATTAAATTGTCTATCACATGATCAAATCCATAATGGCGTGATCACTGTGAAGAATAGTTCTGTAAGCCCAGTAACGCTATTAAGTATTAAGCGATTACATCTAAAAGGAGAGAGATCACCATCATCGTCGTCGTTGTCACCATCATCGCCGTGGTTGTCGTCGTCGTCATCAACCTCATCATCATCATCATAATCATAATCATCACCACCACCACCACCACCACCATCATCATCATCACCAACAATAACAGCATCATCATCATTATCATCATCACCATCAACAATAACAGCATCATCATCATTATCATCATCATCATCATCGTCATTATTATCAACAACATCAGCATCATCAGCATCATTATCATTATTACCAACAACAGCAACATCATCATCGCTGTCATCAGCAACTACAGCAACAACAACAATAAGAAGCATCATTATCCTCATCATCATTATTATTAGCCCTCCTTCTCTTTTCATAATTATCATCATCATCTTCATTAACAATGACCAGCGTCATCATCGTCATTGCCAACGCATTCATCATCATCATTATCAACATCAACATCAGCATGATCATCGCCTTCATCCTCGTCGTCGTTGTTATCGTCATCATCCTGATCGCCCTCTTCATCAGCGCCTTGTCTAAGTAAGTAAGAAAGTCACTCCATCTTCCCGTCATCATTTGTCGTAGCGCCACCTAGCTGCAAAGCGCGTAATGAATCCCATCTACACACAGAGTTCATCGCTGGCGAATTCATTTAGCGCCGTAATAATTGACTTTCGGCGGCTGTCTCCCATTCGTCCCGACCACCCCTTCCACTTCCCCTTCCACGGACTGTCTCCTGGTCCACGATAATGATCTTTTCATTCCGTCTGCGTTCGCGGTTCATTACGGCTCCGGGTCAATCTTCGCCGATGCGTTTCTTTTCGAGGCAAGATGTCTGGATGGAGATCCCAGCGGACGGTGATTAATGGAAAAGATCATCTACCGAAGACGGCGACGATGGAGACCGAGGAACAAAGCGAACAGTCGGAGAAGCAGACGACAGCGACACCACGCAGACGATAATCAACTGAAGCAGACGACATTCGACGAAGATATCTCGATCAGATAACAACGAAGAAAGCGCAGACAACACCCACATCAAAAGTCAACCAAAGCAGACGACAACCAAATCAAGCGACAACAAAATCAAACGACAACAAAATCAAATGACAACTAAAGCAGACGATACCCAAATCATACGACAGCAAAATCAAACGACATCCAAATCAAACGACAACCAAAGCAGACGACACCCAAATCAAACGACAACCAAATCAAACGACAACCAAATCAGATGGAAGTCAAGTTGGACGACACCCAAAGCATGCAGACTAACACCAAATGATTTCTCATCGAACTAGTTCTTTAAACAAGAAGACCACACTTCTTTGCAGTTATTCGTAATGGATGCCATGCGAATTGGGCGTTGCAACAGCAAAACCTAGCGGCAGCAGTTAATTCTTCTATACGGTTTCTTTTGATGTTGCAATTACGACTTAATGCAACCGAAAGTTCGTCGTGCCGCCTGGAACTGTTGTTTAACTTTCGTTGCCTTGGAATCTACCACTAATTAAAAAGAAGGAAAGAACAGACACGTAGACATACAAAGAGACGTACACACACCTGCAGAAAAACACATAAACTCATAAACGCCGAACAACACACAGACAGACAAACGCACCGAACGATACACAGACACTTGAACGAGATAAAAAGAAACGTGTTATCCTAATTTACCCTATTTGCTTACACAACATTCGGCTGGAAGTCCAGATGTTTACAAGAAAGCGAAGGACGTAAGTGGGACAAGCAATAAGTTGAATGACCTCTTCCCTAGATCTCCAGTTTTTATGACCTTAATGTGGTTTACTATATTTTTTCGAACCAGTTCTTCTTCAGTGTTCTGCCTTTAAGGTAGGTCCAAAAGGTCTTCTCTCTTCTGTGCCCTTTCTTTAACTTCTTTGTAGCCCCCGTCTTCTTTCTTTTTCCATCATCCAGTCCAACAGCATATTTCATGATCTTCCTGGAACCTTCTTTCCTTTAATTCTTCCTTCAATCACTGTCCTCATTTATGGGGCCAAAACAATATCATGACCCCCAAACTCACTGCCCCTTTTGGTTACTGTCACGTTCCTCTCCTCACGTGTCGTCGTCGTCAACATGTGCATCCGTTGGTGCCCTCTGGTGTTCACTGATGGTAGCTGGAGGTGCGCCATCGGCGGGAAATTTGGACACTCACCTGATGCGAGGGAGTGCCAGACTGGCTTACTGGTGAAATGCAAGACTCGAGCGAGGGAGTGTCAAACTAGTTTAAAAGGGGGGAAAGTGACTTTTTGAGTCAGACTGGAATATGACCGATACAGACCAGAGAGACCGAGAGAGACCGAGTCGGTCGTCAGTTGATGTGTGACTTTGCAGAATTGCTGCACTCCTATTGAACTTTATTTTCGGTCGAAGTTACGTCTCAGTTAAATAATAAAAGACATCTATTTTGCACGAGACTCAGCATCGTGACATAATTGGCGTCATGAACAGGATTCGTCGAATAGAAGCGCTGGAAGAAGGCGGTGGAAGACGACGAAGTGGGTGAACGGAGGCGTGGAGAACGACGAAGTGCTGGGAGAAGACGGTGGAAGACGGCGTGGACGTACTCAAGGATTGAAGACAAAAGGTGAGCCACTTTGCCACAACCAAATCGGTAGTGGTGGGGGTTGTATCTGGTCTCAGCAGACGGGATAAGACAGGAAAGTCGTTTTACGGGGTGGAATAGAGTACTGTGCACCGCAGGTATCGAAAGGGGCGTTCAAATTTTACGAAAATAATTGTAGTGTCGAGTTGCGTTCTCTTGTCGTGAGGAAAATGGAGAGTTTGACGAAAGCACAGCAGGAGGGGTGAAAAAGTTGTCAACTGATGCGTTGAGGTTGAAATTATTGCGAGTTGGTTTTGAGGAGGAAACCGTTTGTGAGTTTACGAGAGAGAGACCGAGTCGCTCGTCAGTCGATGTTTGGCTTTGCAGAACTGCTGCACTCCTATTGAACTTTATTTTCGGTCGAAGTTACGTCTCAGTTAAATAATAAGACTTCTATTCGATGAGACTCAGCATCGTGACAGATACACTCTTGGATCGCAGCTCATTGTTTAAAGAGCACATCAATCCCCTGAGCGTGAGGATGCCGGTTCGCATGCCGATAGTGGCTTATTTCAGAGACTTGAATCTCGGGATAGCGCGGTCCGTACACAAGGACCTTACGTGGCATGGCGCCCATTCAAACGGGCAGCGGTGGAGAAGGATCTCGCCCAATAAATTCATTGAAGAGTGAGCAGGATCGATGCCATATGCGGTCGCTATAGTAAAATGTCTACATTTATATTCACTAACGTGAGCTGTGCTTTGGCGTGGTGCTAAAAGGCGCTCTATCAATAAGCTGGTTCCCGCGACTTAGCTTTCGTTGGGCGCTGTAGAAATCACGACTACGATTACGATTACATAAGTAATTGTACAGAAGGCCCCGTCATTCCTCATGAATATTCACTATGTTTACTATACACGTGGCTTAACCTTGCCCAATCACCAGGTCCCCACCCATCAACCCTGCAGCCGCTGCGCCCCAATTCTCATATTCTACTCATCACGCACCCCGGCGCCCAACATATCAACCAACATCCTCTCTCGCATGCCTCCACCCATCAAAAAACAACCCATCTGTAGAATAATAACAAGCCATGCACTGGCAGGTGCCTGTCATTCCGATTTATGTTGTATACATAGCTCTACACGCATTCTGACACGCCTGTTGTATATACATAAATATAGATTTATACGCTGTTTGTAATTATACATGTATTGTCGTATACACGTGTATATATAATATATATATGAATATGTGCATTTGCGCGTTAGCACTGTAATAGCTTAGAAGAGAGTACATAGAGAGAGAAAAATAGAGAAAAATAGAGAGAGAGAGAGAGAGAGAGAGAGACAGAGAGAGAGAGAGAGAGAAAGAGAGATCAAGCAAGGTGCAAAGGTTTCAAATGGCGCGTTATAATTGCGAACAAGTGCGATGTGTGTCGTCTGCTGCGAGTGGCAGGTGTTGATTGATGACAGCATCCGACGTAATTGGGTCTGTCGTCGGTCGGTTCGCGCGGGCCGGCGCCATCGCAAAAACACCAACAATTGACAATAATTCGCCCGTTTCAGGGGCAAAATAAGCAATGTTTACTCGCAATGTAATGGGATAATGGACGCATAGGATGTGTATGAAGGCGTCATCGTCGTCGTCATTAGCGTCATCGTCATTAGCGTCATCGTCATAATCGTCTTTGTCGCTATATACAGAGCGATTTCCGAACAGGAGGGGCGCTTATATTGGTCCATGTTTCACTGTCTGTCTCTGTCTGTCTCTGTCTGTCTCTGCCTGTCTCTGTTTGTCTCTGTCTGTCTCTGTCTTTCTGTCTATCTCTGTCTGTCTGTCTGTCTCTGTCTGTGTCTGTCTGTGTCTGTGTCTGTCTGTCTGTCTCTATCTGAGTCTGTCTGTCTGTCTCTGTCTGTCTCTGTCTGTCTGTCTCTGTCTGTCTGTCTCTGTCTGTCTGTCTGTCTGTCTCTGTCTGTCTGTCTGTCTGTCTCTGTCTGTCTGTCTGTCTGACTCTCTGTTTATCTCTCTGACTGTATTTTTTTCTGTCTACTTATGTCCGTCTGTCTGTCTGTCTTTCTGTCTGTCTGTCTGTGTTTGTCTGGTTCGCTCTTTCTCTGTTTCTGTCTGTGTCTCTCTCTGCCTCCCATTCGTTCTACCTTTTCATGTATATTGTTTATTTTGAAGACACACCGTTATTTCTGTTATGTAAAAATGATGGCAGGTTTGCTGGTTTCATGAGTAACCAATGAAGAGTCAAAGTATGCGAGTAACTTCCTTAGGAAATTCTGTCTGTCTGTCTGTCTGTCTGTCTGTCTGTCTGTCTGTCTGTCTGTCTGTCTGTCTGTCTGTCTGTCTGTACAGTTGCTGCAGCTGGAAGATTTTGTATTAAGATGCCCAGCTGTGATGGTCATCTTCGGCCGACTTCCCGTAGCAGATCAAGAGCCACGATTACGCCTGACCGGAACGACAATCCTCCTCTCGTCACCAGACATGTGCGCCATCGTAGAACGAAGTAACGCCGCCTTATAACTAGATATGTGCGCCGATAGCCAGCGTTATCAATCATCCACCAAGTCCGTTCCCGTAAACAAGCCCGGCCGAGGTAGAGGTGAAGGAGGCTCCCCGTCACGGCGGCCGGTCGGCTGATCGGCCGAGGCCCCGGCAATGGGGCCGATAGCGGGGTGGGCGGTCCCGACCCGCGTCGGCTGTCAATCCATGATCTACGGCAATCACTGAGCCGTAGAGGGCCGTGGTGATTGGCTGGGGGTGGGCGTCACGTGGCCGGAGGGGTGTGTGAGGCCAGGCGTATCCGGTGGGAGGAGTAACGAGCCTGCGGGCGAGCCAGCGAGCGCTCAATCTGGGTCGGTGGCTGTGCGTTCGGATGTAGGAATGAGTGCATGCGTCTGTTTGTCTGTCTCCGACCGGCTATAATTCACTCGATCAGTCGGAATAAATCATCGTTGATGTCACCGTGTGCCTCTCGACGACCGGACATGACCAGCTCGATGCTACGAGGCCCCACCGCCACTCTGATTCGGCCCGATGGACCGTATCCAGTCGACGCCACCGTGTACGACGAATACGGCTACCCTGCGACGCACGTCGCAGCCGCGGCCGGCATGGTCCCCGTCGGCTCCGCTGGTGGTACCGGCCCCTCTCCGCCTGAGTACTACCACCATCGTCCGGGACATGGATACGATCCGTCGATTCTGTGCTCCTCCTCCTCCGGCGGAATTTATAGTCCACAGGGTGGGTACTACCCCCGGATGCACGAAGCCCAGATCCGTCAACAACCCTCGGAGTATTATGGTTGCGCCGAACTGACCCCAATGGGCCACCAGCAGCAGTTCGACTCCTATCGAAGTGTCGCGTCGCTTAACCACTGTGTCACGAACTCTTCACACCAGCTCAATGGACTGGGGTACTTAGACAGCGTGGGCGAGTGTAGTCCGGAGGGCAGCGTGCCTTCACCATCACCCCATCGGGGCAGCCTCAACCCCTGCTCGAAAGCGGCGGCCGACCCAAACGGCACACCCGTTATCTATCCTTGGATGAAAATGGCACATGCGACCACAGGTCAGTCGGATTTATACTCTGAAATATATGAATGTTGCTTTATATTCTATTCTGTTCTATTCCATTCTATTCTAATCTGTTCTATTCTACTCTGCTTTATTCTGTTCTATTTTATTCTGTTCTATTTTATTCTGTTCTATTTCATTCTGTTCTGTTCTATTCTGTTCTGTTCTATTCTGTTCTGTTCTATTCTATCTTATTATGTTCTGTTCTATTTTATTCTGTTCTATTTTATTCTGTTCTATTTTATTCTGTTCTATTTTATTCTGTTCTATTTTATTCTGTTTTGTTCTATTCTATTCTGTTCTGTTCTATTCTGTTATGTTCTATTCTGTTATGTTCTATTCTATCTTATTATGTTCTGTTCTATTTTATTCTGTTCTATTTTATTCTGTTCTATTTTATTCTGTTCTATTTTATTCTGTTTTGTTCTATTCTATTCTGTTCTGTTCTATTCTATTCTGTTCTGTTCTATTCTATTCTATTCTGTTCTGCGCTGTTCTATTCTGCTCTCTTTCATTCTCTTCTGTTCTCTTCTGTTCCGCTCTGTTCTGATTTATTCTGTTCTATTTTATTCTGTTCTATTTTATTCTGTGACATTCTATACTGTTCTATTCTGTTATAAATTCTGTAATGTTCTTTCCTCTTTTCTGCTCATTTTCTTGTGTTGTCCTCAGTTCCCTAGTCTTGTCTGTTCCGCCACATGATATTCCCATTGATATCTTCCCACTTCTATTCCAGGCTTTTTTATACTCCACTCCGTGACGCCTGTAGTCCAGATTCTGTAAACCTACTCTATCTATCGATCGCGTTCTGTCTCATTTCTTCTTCGATTCAGTTCTATTCATCTCCCGGTTCTCTGCGTTCGTTTCTACAACGATCTCCGCTTTCTTTATTTGTCTGGTCCTCTTTGTTCTTCTCCTCGTCAGTGACTGACAGCAGCACACATGCCGACTCAGCTGAAAGAAAAGCAGCAATACGTATATACATACTTATGCACACACACATGCATACCTACATACATACATACACAATATACATACTTACATACATACATAAACATACCTACATACATACATATACATACATACATACATATACACATACATATACACATACATACATGCATGCATACATACCTATACCTACATACATAGATACACATAATACATACATGCATACATACACACATTTACGCTGCACATATAACACACATACACACACACTTCATACATGGATACATAATACATACGTACATATATACACATATACATACATACATACATCCGCACATGCACCCACATAACACACAAACACGCACACTTCATACACGGATACATATTACATACATATATTCGTGCAAACACGCATACATATACCTACATACACACACACACACACATAGCTACATACAGGGTGTAAGTCTATCGCTAGCGGTGCTTCATAGCGTCGTCGGATGATATGAGACAACAGACGCATTACGGGCGATATGTGCCAGCAGCCAAGGTGGAACTGTTAACAAACGGATATCATAACATGTCGGCAGCAGTTCATTAAGGCATCACTCAGTCTGCGCGTGCGCCACAGTGGATGACGTGTCTGGCCCGGGCACACACTAATGTGCTGGCAGATTGCTAATGCATTAACCCTCACCTTCGTGTGTACGGGGTTTGAATCCTGGCGCGTCGGGTGGAATTGACAATTCAAGAAGGTCAAGTCGAGTAACCCCCGTTAGGGTGTCAGGCTGTTGGAGGCTGTCGTGGGTAGGTTTCGGCCCAAAAGACCCTTCAGCCGCGAGAACTAAATCTGTGACGACTAATCATCCCTTTAATAATATTATGTTTATCCTTGGGAAGTTATCGTAATCGTAATTCCGAGATTTCTACAGCGCCCAACGAAAGCCACGTCACGGGGACCAGCTTATTCACAGGCGCTCAGTCAAAACAAAATCGATAGGCGAGACGGTTCGGTTCCAGATCAAGATCCAAGAGTCAGGCAGAGAGACAGCGTGGCAGCTATACGGTGCACGGGTGGTGTATGGGATTAGAGTGTAATAAATTAATGAACAATTACCTTCCCTCAATGTGACTTAAAATATATACATCTGAATACCCAGTTTTTTCTCAAGTTTTTGAAATTGGGTGTTACCTTTATGCGCTAGATAAGTTCCATTACAAGAGACAACCCTTCGAATGTAGAATGCAAACAGCGCAGTTAATACTGAGCATATATATATATATATATATATATATATATATATATATATATATATATACATATATATACATATATATACATATATATACATATATATACATATATATACATATATATACATATATATACATATATATACGGTATTCGATAATAATAGTCTGCTCTCCTTTTAGTTAGCTAATCGTGGTTTCGGCAGTGTCACTCACTCATAAATGCTCAGAATAGGTAGACCTATATATATGATTTAAAATTTATGTATTATACAATTAGGATATATATACATGTAAGTAGAGAGAGGAGGAGAAAGAGAGAGAGAGAGAGAGAGCGACCCTGGATCTGAGTCATAAAGTCATCATCATTGTTCATGCTAAGCCGGCGACGTCCAGTTAAGTGAATACCCATTGAATTGATTTGGACGGCACAAAACATAACTGAACAGAATAGGATTGAAGGAAGACTATAGCTATCAGATACTATCAGACCTGAATAGAGTAGAATAGAATAGATTGAACATAGCCAATCGCAAATAGATATATTGCATCATGACTGATATATAGACAGATACACAGGATAAAAAAAGAAGAAAAGAAGAGAGATACCCAGATAGAAAGACAGAAATGTAGGTAGGTAGGTAGGTAGGTAGGTACGTACGTACGTACGTAGGTACGTAGGTACGTAGGTACGTAGGTACGTAGGTAGGTACGTAGGTAGGTAGGTAGGTAGATAGGTAGATACGCAGACATACAGACAGATACATAGATAAATAGAGAAGAGGAAGAGAATAAAAAGTGGAATGGAGGATAGGTGTAAGGTCAAAGTTGTTATGTATAATAATCAGCAGACCTCAGTTTCTATCAACCGGTAGGTGACAGCACGTGTTTATCGGCGACGGGACGAGCGATTAGATCAGCGGAAAGCGTTGAAAAATGGGACAAAGTGGGAGGAGCTTACGCTGACTGAAAATGATTGACACACAGACTCGGCGTTGCAGTTTGCTTCAACTCTTCTCTCTTCAACATTCGGTGTCTTTTAGCGGATCATTACTGTTGTGGTTCGCAGTAAGGTACAGTAGGATGAGTTGCAGATACTGAATGCAGCATCCTTTTACAAGTGGGTCTAGAGTTCGAAATATTAATTATTGTTATCAAATAATAATCCAGGAAGGAAGTCCACTGAAACAGAGAGACAGCTTGCAATCGGATCAGCCAACTGAAACAGATAAGTCTTAAGTTGATTCTGAGAAGATGCAAGAGACATAAGAGACTGAGCAGAACGAGGAGATGCAAGAAGAGAGTTCCAAATTTAGGTTCTGCAACCGAATAAGTTCGTCCATCAAGAACAGTTCTAGTTTTTGGCACAACCAGAGACTGGCAATCAGAGTTCTGACCTTGGTACCAAGCCATGCAACCCGTATGGTAAAAAGGCCGTCAAGTATTTTTCAGCTTTCTAAACTCCAGAATGGTAAAACTCCCTTGTAGATTTCTGGAAAAGACCTTGTAAACTTCTGGAATGTCTGATTGCGGTGCATTAAAATTGGCCACACTTTAGCAGTATTTTTTTAAAAAAAACTTGGCTTTGTAATTGTAATTTTGTAAATGTAATTTAAGATTTATAAAGCGCCTCTTAGAGAATACGCACAACAGAGGCGCTTTGCCTATCTCTACATACAACTATGACACCTAGTCAGTCAGTCAATCTGGTACATAGTTTGTCCTTGTCTGTTTGTGTTCCTGTCTGTATGTCTGTCTGTTTGTGTATCTGCCTGTATGTATGTCTGTATCCGTACCTGCATGTCAGTCAGTAAGTTGCCTTTTGAGTTCTCCTTTTTGTATTTGCGCTCATGCGTGCATTGGTAAACAGAATAGGTTCGCTTTGTTACACAAAATCCATTCAAACTTTCAATATTTGCGACGGCAGTCTAGACTGAAGATCTAAAGCATGCGTTGACTATGCAGACAGTCCGCGAACGGCCTCAGAGCTCTGCCTTCCTGAGCGATAGCAGACAATGCGGCAAAAACACGTGCAGAAAAAATGCAATGTGGCCTACAGCGAAACACTTTTGTCTGTCTATCCCATATCTGCGTACTTGTAACCAAGGGCTCCGCACGCAGTTTTCACCAACAGTTGGAAACGGTTGTCGTTGGCCAGGGATGCGCGGGGAGCTTCTCTTAGAAGATATCTTGGGTGGATGTTCTACAAATGTTCTGAATAATTGAATTTATTTATTAAACTAGAAGTAGTGCTAATGCAATATGAAGTAACATTAATATGAGATATTACATACAATTTACACTGGTGTATTGTTCAGACTGCGGGGGTTTGGCTTTTTTTTGGTGTCATTGCTGTTGATATTAAACAAAATCGTGTACTCTTATTCGACGTTTATATAATGCTTATGTATTTACATCGTATAACCAAGACAATTCTAAAGTCCCCTCGCAAAAGTACTTGTTTACTGACGAGACACGAAGTTCCTGTCTTAGACAAAACAAGCTCGAGAAGCATTGAGGTTGACTATGTGCAACAGAGCATTAATATAGCGCCTTCTGAGAATTTTTGTCTTCTTCTTCTTCTCTGAGTCCACGGACTCATCGCCCTTTGCAAGGTGTCGATCGCACGCTTTACTGTAGATATCTATTATCCTCTATCCAGTGCCAATAGATTCAGCCTGTGGACATCCGCCCTGCACCAGTCTCTGACGTCTTTCAACCATTCGCTGTCCGCTCTACCTCTGATTACACCGTTATCCGTCATTCCAAACACCACTTGTTTGACCATCCTGGCGTTATCCGTTCTGGAGATGTGTCCAAAGAGATTTAGTTTTCTTTCCATTACTTGCTACAGGATGTTTCTTGTGCAAACCACTCGTCTTCGTACCTCAGCGATTTTCATCTTCTGTAGCCATGGATGTGAGTTGTAATATCCATCTGTAACATCTCATCTCAAATGCCACTAATCTATCCTCCTCTAACACCATGCAATCGATTTATGTTGAGTCTTTTGTTTTACCGTCTTTGGTGTCTGTACACCCTATACCGACCAAGCCTCTTCCTTTATCCAGGCTTGGAACTGGCACAGGTAGATCTGTGGCGGAACGTTTGTAATCGCTACAAACGATCTATCGGTCTACATGTCTTTCTGTATGTCTGCATGCCTTTATGTCTGTGTGTCTGTCTCTTCGTCTGTCAGCTTGTCTTACCTTCTGTGAGTTTGTCTTACAGTCAGCCTAGCTATATATCTGCTACTTTGTTTTGTCACTGTATTTTATTTATTTTTTTCTTGCTGTCTGCAGTTGGGAGCATGGTGCCAATGAACATTTATTTAACGCCTGAAGGGAATATGACGAATCGCTATGTACTCGGTAGCATAAAAACAATGCAACAGTTGATTAGAATCAGCAAGTAGTGGATTGGTACGGAGTGGTTCCTGTGGAACGCAGTGGAGAATGAGACGGGAATGCAATGGAATCCGTTGCTTGGGTCTCTGCTTCAACATTGAGGCAACTGTTGGAAGAGCGCAGATGTGAGGCGGTGAGGTGGATGGAACCATTGCCAGAGATATCCGTTTTCATTTCCGCCAAGACAGCTGCGAGTTTATACACAAACTTCTCGCTCTCTTTGTCCTTTTGTCTTCTCGTTCAAGTTGCTGCTGTTTGTCTGTCTGTCTTTGTGTCTGTCTGCCTTGATGTCTCGTTTGACTCATTGTCTTTATATCTGTCTTGTGCTGTCTGCCTCATTCTGGCTGTCTGTATAAGTGTCTGTCTTTTTCGTATGTTTGTCTCTGTTTGTCTCGTTGTCAATTTATGTCTTTCTGTCTGTTTTGTGCTGTCTACCTTGTTCTCTTTGACTCTCCGTCTGCTAGGTTCTGTATCTGTTTGTCTTTTTCTGTCTGTCTGTATGTTTCTGTGTTTCTGTCTGACTTCCTGTCGGCTTCTGTCCGTATGTCTGTCTAAATGGGCTGTATATCTGTGTTTTTCTGGTTATATGTATGTCTCTTTCTCTGTATGTCTGTCTGTCTGTATGTCTTTTTGTTTGTACGTATGTCTTTCTGTCTGTATGTCTGTCTGTCTGTCTGTCTGCCTTGTCTCCACATATCTCAGCTGCTGTGTCTTGGTATTGTATTTTCTATCCCTCTCTTTGCATCTTCGTCTTCCTCTGTCTGCTGTAGTTTCTGTCTTGCTCAGTTTCGTCGTTTCTTGGCTGCTGTGGTTCCCTTTCTTCAAAATGTTCCACTAATGTAGGCAAGTGCATCGTATGATTCGACTTGACGAAAGAGTCTTGTCTGCTTGCGATGATAAGAACTTCCAAAGTGCAGGTGCTGCGTTGAAAACCGATACAGTGTATCAATAAACGCCGCTGTCTCAGCAGCCAACGGAGAAGGGAGGGATGCGGGAGAGCATCATCAGTCCCGCATCCTGCAGCGGATAGCACCTTCCTGCTCCAGCAGCCAGTTCCGCAGCCTCTGTATCTTCGCCTGCTGTTGGGCCGATAAGTTCCGGCTCGCATGCCGTAAACAGAGTAGGTGGATGAGTTTTAAAGAGGTGCAGATGGTCCGTCGCTGGGTCGGGTGCCGAGACCCAGGGGTCAAGCAGAGGTCAAATGGCGAAGTATGTGTGAAGGAGAAGGCTCTTGCTACAGACTTATATATATATACACTGTGTATCATAGGCATTGGGAACTAGGAAACTACGTGCATTTTAATGATTCTAATAAGACGCTATATAAGTATTCAGATACATACATGCATAATATAGACATATAGCAATGAAAATGTGCTATATATATAATATATATAGACACGATGTATCTCACAGGGATTACAGACAATATGCCTTTCAGAGATCCGGAAAAGTCGTCATATATGTTATATATATTTAGAAACATACATACAATATTGGAACAGCAGAATGGGTTGCCAAGCGTAATAGCAAAATATGAATCTGTGCTTCTGAACAAAACTCCGCTTGAATTCAAAGCAACTTCAGTTTTCCGAAAAACGAAACCCCGACCAAAACACTGAAGCCTGCCAACTGATTACAGATGTGTTATATTTGCTGGCACGCGATATTTGAGAGTTTTCCGCCTTGAGGCTGGTCAGAAAGCATGTGCTCTTCAACTGCAGTGTTAATGCGAACGAAGCCAAAACGTTCTGTTTATCAGCATACTGCTGTATGAAGAAGAGGGAAGTGACTCATCCGCTCGATTCCGCTGCGCCATCGGTTCATGCCTTGTGTATTACACACAGGCGCTATAGAAGTTGCTGAATATTTTTCCACTTCCATTAACCCCTCCTTCTCCACATTTTTTCATCCTTTGCGCCATCGGTGAGGCCTTGTGCATTACACACAGGTGGTATAGAAGTTGCTGATTATATTTTCAACATCCTTTAACCCCTCCTCCTCCGCACTCCTCGTAGGTTTCTCATCCTACATTTGCTTAAGGCATTCTAGCAAACACTGGTCTGCGTATGCACCAGCCACCCAAATGTATGATTTCCAGGCACACTATAGTGTCTGTATTTCTATCAACACTTACTGTCTGCATGTTGTTGCATACATGTATATGTATTAAACGATTTGTAACGTCTTTGATGATTCTTTCTTGAAGAGGAGCTGTATTACGATTAGAGTTATAGTATCTAACGGAGCATTTCTATAGCGCATTCTCTCGAAGGCAGTACTGAAATGTGTCTGCAGTTCTAGCTATACCATCGTCGACATCTAGTCACACTAGTATCTGCTTTGTATCGGATATTACTTTAAACTGTATACACTGACGGGGTTAGGCTGTTGACTTTTGATCTGGCGCTAAACTGCGATCTGTTCTTTCATCGTAGGATCTGGAATTGGCGCCGGCGTCGACAGCAAGAGAGCACGAACGGCCTACACGAAGCACCAGATCCTCGAGCTGGAAAAGGAGTTCCATTTCAACCGCTACCTGACGCGCAGACGCCGCATCGAGATCGCGCATGCGCTCTGCCTGACGGAGCGCCAGATCAAGATCTGGTTCCAGAATCGTCGGATGAAGTGGAAGAAGGAGAACAAGCTCCCGAACAACAAGTCAAGGGCATCGGACGATTGCAGTCCGATGGCGGATGGAGCTACGAATCTGTCGAGCAGCCTTGGCGACGACATGCCGCCGGAACATAGCCCAACGCTTAGCAACAACATGTCCGAGGTGACGTCAGAGGTGATCGTCCGGCAGCCATGTTCGATGACGTCATCCTACTCGCCCTCTAGCGATCTCAGTAGCAAGTTTTCATAACAACGACTCTGCCACTCCACGTTGTCTGTAGCTCTGCACCAGGGTCACGCTGCTCTATATCATATCGCCGCACTGTGCACAGCGAGCGATAATAAGGGTGTAACGAACCGCAAAGCTGAATCACTGTAGCGACACTGTGAAATATTGGCATCTGCAAGAGGCTCTGACGTTGCCGTGGAAACCGACTCCAGGCAACGAACAAGATGATTTCATGTTGGGCTCTCTGCAGTCGGACGGACGGCGGAAATGCAGCCACTGTGAAAAATCGATGGCAGCTATATATTTATAGCGCATTAGAGGTGTTGTGTTTTCTAGTATTCGTCTGTAGTCATTTATTAGCCGCACAGTTAGGGGGTAACACTGATACAGGTACGTGTGTGTAAAGAGAAACCGTTACAACGAAAGCTGCGTTAAAAGAGCTACGTGAATCGAACCCGTTTGTATAGTTCTTACAAGACAAATCAGGGATTATTTCGTGCAAAACTTACAAAGCGATCTAGTTCTTTTCTAAAGTAGTGTCTGCCAGAATTAGACACTGGTGTGCCTAGAACGCTCACATTGAGGTGAATTGAATCTTCTAATTGACGGGGTTATACAGGGTACTAACGTTAATAATTTGTCGCGTGCTCATATCAATCAGGTAATACATGCTAAGGAGATCTTGAGCTAAAAAGGAGGTTAGTCACATCTGCTGTTTACATATCAGCTGCGTTGGCAGATGTCATAAACACTTGGCTCATAAACAACTGAGCGTTCTGGTCACACTTGTGTTTGATAATGTCAAGCAGTAACTTTAAGGGCAAGACCTGTAAGTAACATTGGTAAGCGACATTACTTAATCTAGTTTTGAGACAATTTCGGCTGTGTAATTAATCAAAAGGTACCAAACTCATGGACAATCAATATCTAAAGCCTTCAAATCTTTATACGGTATGTGCTTTTCGTGTAGTGGCAAAATTCTCATGCATGCTGCCTTTTATATCGATGTAATACTGTCCATGTGTGTTTTTAATGCAGCATTTTTTCAAGGCGTCGACATTCGTATTTACTTTCTGTGTGACCTATTTATTTATTTGGGACGGTTGTTTATGATTGGCTGTTATAGAATAGCCTGTAATCAGGCTTGAGCATATCAAGTCCGATTAGGGATACAGTCTACGCAGAGTGGTATCAATGTTTACGGGGTACGCTGACACATGACACTATATATATATATATATATATATATATATATATATATATATATATATATATATATATATATATAGCTTTGTAAGTCGAGAGTGTGGTAATCAACAATGCAAAGCAGCCGAGCTACCTAGCGTGAAGTTCGATAAGTGTATAATTAGATGATACAGTCGCGTTTATTGGGTGCGTTGAATAGTACGGCCTCACTGACTGGATCCACAACTTCTACGATTGCAGCGCCACCATGTGGTAGGCATGTTATAACACTACATTGTTTGAACATTACGAAGCATTTGAGTGTCACTGCCTAGCCTACTCTTAAAGTCTTTGGTTGTGTATCGTGTGGTAGATTATTAATTCGCCTACCTTTCGCTGCTGTATTCGGGGTTCGAACCAGAGTGCGTCTAATCGTTATTTAGCCATGTACACAGCAAAGAAAATTCCGGCTGGTCAGATACTCGTGGGCTGGGATACCAGTCTTTCCTGGGATTCACATGTGAACATTTTGACCCACTTCAGGCCTGTGATGACATGTACTAAATTCAATGTATGCCCCCTTCTGCACAAATTCTTATGGGTGCCCTTGTCATGTATGCGCTTCAGCCGAAGGAACTTTGAGCCCCAGGACCACGCCTCTGAGGACTGATTTTAACAGAGGCGCTATATAAATGAGCAACTGCTTCACCGTACGTTACATTGCGATGATTTTCGATGTCTGTTGTGTATCGTTTGCACGTTTAGATTTAGTCATTCTTAGGAATTTTTAGTTCTGTGAGATTGCATGTGGTTTTTCTCGTCTTATTTATATTTTCAGCAAAAATCCAGACTTGAAACTGTTCTTGTCAAAACTAATTATATGCATCTTTTACTACTCGGCGTTCAGTTATAATTTATGCAAATTTATGCAGTGTATTATCTGCAAAATATCTCATACAAAGTGGCGTAGGCATGGATCCAATTAAGGATACCGTGCACGGCGACCTTAAATGGAGTGGCGCCCATTCAAACGGGCAGCGATGGTGAAGGATCTCACCCGATAAATTCATTGCAAAATGAGCAGGGTCGAGGCCTTACGGTCGCTATATAAAACTTATACATTTACATTTACATTTTACTATCCAACGCATCGCAACTAAAGGGGATTTCTAATCTTTAAAAGATATCTTTAAAACAAATCGGCTGCCTGGATAAAGGAAAACAAAGCAGTTGCGCATGTCACAGAAAATACCAAAGACTCAAAATATTGGTTGATATTTATTGGTTACAATGAAAGCAGCCAGCAAAAAGCAAGTAAGGAAATATTTAGGCAAGGCAATTTTCGAGCTAATTATGAAATTTTAATTAGGATAAGACAAGCATTAATTAGAATTAGTAAAATTTGGTTACTAGATCATTAGAATTAGCTAATTATCTAGGAAATTTATTAGTTTCTAATTAATTACCAATCACTGAATAATAGGGCTCCCGTCAAAAGATTTCTCTATATCATATTGTCTTCCAGAGTGGCTACTTCGGTTGCACAGCGCGCCTTTGACGGAGAGATCGGAAAGTATACCGATAAAGACTATAAGCTATTTATCGGAATACCGTGGGCCGACAAAACTTGAAATCAAATGGCTAGACACCTACTAAAATACGTAAACGTAGCGAAGGATTTAAAACATGCGATAAGAAATTCAGTGGACATGGTATGTGTTTATGTTTGTATCAAGGCACTTAATATAGCGCCTTTGAGGTATCTGACAAAAGCGCCGCGGGTCCAAGCTATGCAGCCGCATTTAAAGACGATGAATACATTACAATATGTCTGCTAACGCAAATGACACGAAATTCTATTAATGTTTTCCTTTCACGCTTAGGCGTATCTCTCATGTCAACTTTTTGCTGATCGGTTTAACAATGACATAAAGATTCGGCGAGGGCAAATCTGGTTGGCTTTGTCGGGAGCCGTCAAACAGACAAAGTGAATTGAGCTTGAGACTTGCTTCGATGAAATATTCTAACCAATGTCCCGTATGTCAGTATGCACTTATTTAGGTCTGTTGGATGTTCACACGTGCAGCGCTTTCGAACGGTACATGTAGGGGCGCTATGCTAAGTATGCAATCATATTCATCTGCACTTTCCACGGGGCTGGGCCTTGTAACTCTGATTCCTGGGCTAGACCATGGATCCCTGGAATGATTATCGCTGCAGCAGAAGGCCCCCAACCGAGAAGTCAAGCTGGCAGTTACCTCTCTAGTTTCTAGATACCTAGACCTCCATGGCTATGATGGTGATGATGATGAGTTCTCTGCCAGAAGGCAGGTCCATTTGCTTTATGCCACCCGGGGATGAGATGAGATGAGACAGTTGTGGGTGAGCAACTCATCCGAGGTCACTACTCAGTGACTTGAAGCAGATTCGAGCCCGCGACCCTCCGGTTACAAGGCACAGATATACCGCTACACCACCACGCGTCCATGGCTATACCCTCTTCAAACTCTTTCGATGGCGTTCTACTCAATTCGGAGTCCTTGCTACCTTGATTATATGCAGGCCTGCTCGGCTGGGAGCCCACAGGGTAACCCCGCGAAGCAGCCTTCATACGCGGCTTCCAATTTAACACATCACACAAGATTTACTGCCTTCATTTCCAAATTCAATAATATTCAAGCAGAGACCCCAAAACTAAAATTCCCAAGCCTGACTCTGTGTTAGGAGAATGGCTATTTGAATCCAGGTTTTTATTTTCATTGAGTGTTAGTTTAGTAGTGTAACGCATCATACATTATACAGATGCGCTATTATTAACGAATATAATTATATACAAGTAAGTAAATAAGTAAGTAAGTAAAGTATTTGTTGA
This sequence comes from Norana najaformis, assembly GCA_964023275.1. Lineage (NCBI taxonomy): Eukaryota > Metazoa > Annelida > Clitellata > Crassiclitellata > Hormogastridae > Norana > Norana najaformis. Next base: position 7,968,782 of record OZ029915.1, read on the forward strand.
AACGCCGTATGTTCATCAACTGAGCGAAGAATCGTATATAGGCGTGCACAAACATATGAATAATTAAATACATAAAACAGCAGACAAATAAAGGAAGATGCACAGCCACAAAAGCAGACACATAGAATGACACTCAACCACAAAGATAGACATATAGAACGCCACAAAGACATCTATTTTTTTATTAAATTTCCGTAAATTCTACTCTCTATATAATAACATAACAGCATGGCGCTTGGCATTGCATTCAAGCGATGCTAAGGCAGGTAAGTCATCCGTGAAATAATAGCTCACCTGGTTTTTCATGTCATCTAATCAAATGACTTCTATAGCGCCGCTATCATTAGACCCAATGCATCAATCGACGGTCGATTCAAATGAAATCAGTAAAAATGATGCCATATAACGTTCAATCTTTTCGCGGTCTGTAAAAGAATACCAAACAAGTCAGGTATGTGTTCTGTCCTAAAGCTCTTAATAATAATAATAATGATGATGATGATGATGATGATAATGATGATGACGACGATGATGATGCTATGATGATGATGATGATGATGTTGATGATTATGATGATAATGATAATGATGATAATGATGATAAAGATGTATACAATGATGATAATGATGATGATGAGACGATTTATAGAGCGCAGTAGTACGGCCGAGAAAAAAGGGCGCTGTACGTATACACTAAATCGCTGAATGCTGCGGTCCTATAAGCGCTACAGCCGAAGGATCCCTCGACCTTGGAATCTAGCTCCTGTCTTCCAAAAAAGGCGTGTATACTATAGACAAATGTGTAGCCTTAACTTTTACTGCCGTTATATTACTTACTAAATCGCCTACTGTATCCATAATGGAAATGATTTCGGTATATGTAAATATACATGTACACGGTTTTCTATAGCGACCGTATGGCCTCGACCCTGCTCATTTTTAATGAATTTATCGGATGAGATCCTTCACCACCGCTGCCCTTTTGAATGGGTGCCACGCCATTTAGGGTCATTATGTATGGACCACGCTAAATGTAAATTTATATTTTTTCCAAAAAGGACTATATGGCCTTGACCCTGCTCATTTTTCAATGAATTAATCAAATGAGATCCTTCACCACCGCTGCCCTTTGAATGCCACGCCATTTAAGGTCCCCATGTACGGACCGTGCTAGCCCGAGATTCAAGTAGGTAATCGGCGCGTGCGCAAAAGATCAAAGGGGTAATGGTATGTAATGAGAAGTTGTTGCGGGACCTGTGGTTTCATGCAATTACGGGCATTTGTCTGACATGGTATAATTACTTAGGTCGAAGCGACTGATGCGTGATAACAATTCCGTAATAGCATTCACTGCTGTTCGCGCCGGTCGAATATAATTAGGCCAGAGTGCGGGGTGGTTGATAAATACACACTGCGGCTGAATGGTGCAACGTGGACTGTTTGCTTGTATGCTTCATGTATGTACCTATGTGCGCATGTGTGTGTATGTACGTATGTATGCATGTATGTATGTATGTATGCATGTCTATGTATGTATGTATGTATGTATGTTTGTTTGTATGTATATGTATGTGTGTATGTTCGTCTTCATCTTAATTTCCTGACGCCGGCGATTTTTGCGATGATGGTTGCGAATAAGTGACCTCCATTCTTTTCTCTCACTTCTCAGCGTCTTCTCATGTTAGTCATATCTATTGAAGATACATTAACTCTACACATTCCGCTCATTGGTCATAGAAGCGCTATATAATTTGGCAAATACAATACAATAATGAAGTACCGTTATATGGAGATTTGTGTTGAGATAGCAATTCGTACACAGAACAGGCGATGCTGTCCCGATTTTCGAAGTTACCTGGATCGCTATTTATATATAGAATACAACTGCTATCTGGTGATACCCTTTTTCAGAAGAGGGTTCGTTTCTTATCCTGCACTGGTCGGTCCATTTTCGTGCGCCTTCTTAACTGCGAGCTTCCTCTTCGCCACCAGATATATATATATATATATATATATATATATATATATATATTGTAACTTGCCCTGAGTACAAGTTCTGACTTTTGTAAACGCTATGTTCGCCCATGCAGCACACGAATGCACTGAATATATCGCTATAGTCAAGCGACATCAAGTTGTCTGACTCGTATACATGCAGAACATAGCGTTGCCGTTCTACGTCTAAAGCAGCGCGTGGTACGGCAGCCTCTATTCAACGTCCCTTGCTTTGTCTGCATGCTACTGCATGGCTCGGATGACGCTTGTTCTCTCCCGCACTATAATTGTTATTGCTACAGTTCCGTAGACCTCGGTTGTTGATAGTTCGTAGGGAAGCCCTTAATGCCAATAATGGCCAGGGCCGCGTTGACTGAGCGTCGGCAATCATTCGACAGGGAGGGGTTGCAAAGAAACAAGGATTTAATTATTAAATAGAATTGAAACATAAATAGATGAAATATTATAAATAAGCTAAAACAAAGCGGCAACTTTAATATGAAACTATCATATAATCCGTTCGTCACTGAAATAAAATGTTAACTATTTATAAATCCTATTATTTCTGTATTTATTCAGCTCCACTTTCCAATGACTAAGTATCGATCGATGGCGCTGAGACGCTGTTAGTGAAGGACTTGCTCAATGTCCTTACACAGAAACCGTCTTATAGGAAGAAGTTCGAACCCGTACTCTCCGCGTTACAAGCCGAGCGCTCTAACCAATCGGCTACCGTGTCCCACGGTAGCTGATTAAATAGTACCCAAAAGGTGTGCCTTGGTATAGACAAGCCTAGTGACCGATGCGCCACAATATCAATTGTTGTTAATGCAATTAAGATTACAATTACAACTTTGTTAGGCTCATTACACAGAGTCCACTGAGCTGCCTTAAACCAGTAATCGTTGAAATACAGAATATGAAGCGCGCTACCGTATAGGCTACTGCGGCGCATTTTCTCTATGGTACAATTATCATGTCAGTTCGCTCATTCGGAGAAACATATCCATAAAAATCCCATGAAACTATCATCCGAGGTCGCTCTACTTAACAGCCTGAGTGTTTTCCTAAATGCCTGTTTATTGAGGTATCATTAAGAAATTTTGGCTTTCCATGGGAACGGCAGACCATACGTTGCAAGCCCCGGGGTCCGTCAAGTGTCAAAGGAATGCTGCTATTTGATAATAAAAGGTTCACGACCCTTGCTTGGTCTCTGAGCTGACCTTTGAGCTACGTCCGAGTGAGCGTTGCAAATTGGACGAGTTTCGATGCCCCTTGTTGGGCGTGACTTGACCTAGATGCTAACGTCGTTCAACTCATCCGGCAGTGATTGGATAAAATTGGGTCAATCAAAATGAACGAAATTTAACAGTCTGAGACGTTTTTGGCCTTATAAAGTAAATATTAGTTACACTACCAAAGGCAGTAATGCGAATTTTCAAAATTTCTTAGCCGTAAACAAAAGCTGTGTCAGTTAGAACAGCGTTAGCCGGCGTTTAATCAACTCAGATTCCCAGGATTCAGGTTATTGGCCCAGTTTCAGTGTTCCATTCTCAAGATCTAAGCTTCCATATTTTCTCAATGCACACAATAGCTGCGTCATGGACACCAGCTTATTAACCAGCGCTTAGTCAAAACAAGTCGGCAAGAGCCAGATTATATGGTTAATTCCGGAGCCAGGTGATACGTTGTATCGGCATGCCTCATATATCAGCATACCTTTCACATCGGCACCCCTCATATCGGCATACCTCATTGTCCTCATATCGTCATATCTCATATCGGCATACCTCTCGTTATTGCATACTTCATATCAGCATAGGTCTCACATCGCCACACCACATATCGGCACACCTGTAACATCGGCACACCTCATGTCGGCATACTTCTCACATCGTTATTTCTCATACCGGCATACCTCTTGTATTTGCATATTTCATATCGGCATACCTCATATCTTTATACCTCATATTGGCCGACCTCCCATCGGCGCAGAGTGGTACATTTGCACTACTACATACGTTGTTATATGCAGTGTTTAACAATATTTCATGGCAGCCAGGGTCGTTGACGTCGATCTTACCTTACCTTACCTTGATACCAAGTTGATCTTAATCGAAGAACTAAGCCGGACCTTTGAATAGGCCTATAATATAACTATTCTGATGAAAGTTAAGGTGTGCAAGTATGTAAATCGGCATTAATATAGGCCCACAGCCTTCTAAGAACGTCTTGAAGGTCCCAATCTCCAGCTTAGATGATGCTGAAGTTCAGTGGGTGGCAGGAATTTAAGTGAAAGCGAACACAAACAGGAGTTTATATTTGAACAAGTTTCACGCTACACTGTCCTAATTTTAGACCTCAATGTTACAGTAGTCTATTCGATAGCGCGCTGGATCTCTAATCCATCAGTTGTGTGTTCGAGCCCGCTATTGACAAATTAAAGACACTCAGTAGGCAAGGAAGAGAGGTACATCAGCTGATTTAACTGTATTACCCTGTGAACTACCAAACACATTTGAAACTTAATTGCTTTTTCGATGGGCAGCATTTATGATCAATGCAATGTGGGTGTAACATTTTGATGTTTAGGTATCTTTGTTATGGCTCTGTTAAGGTTATTTTAGACATTTGGAGTTTGTAGAGTGATGAAGAGTTGGGTAGAATATCGAAGTTTTCGCTTTGTAAGACCTTGTTCAGTACCTTCCATAATAACCTCGAACAAAAAGTGCTTTCGGAGACAAGTGTGTGGATTTGGTTGCTATGATAAGCTTATGATCAATTTGATCTGAAATTTGAACTGGAATTTGAGATGAGAAGGTAAGTGAGTGCCTTACATCAGTACCTTCCAAGCCTGTACATGTTGTGCCAGCGATAACCGGGCGCGAAGACTCTTCTGATTCAGCCCTGTTTAGGCATTGAGGCGAATTCCAAAGTAACCTGTTGACTTAATAGCAATATTTGATAGGAAACAATATCTTCGTATGTGGAGAAATGGAAGTCTGAGATTTTTTGTTTTTACACTCGTAATTAGAACAAAACATTATTTTTTTGCAGCGCACGGTATCGACAGAACAGTTCTAGTTTGAGAAACACATTTTATTGTGCTATCCACACAAAACCGATAACAATATTCTCGGAGCTGTCTCCGCGCATAACTGAGTTGTCTTCACCGAGACCACGCAGCCTCCTTGCAGCGACAATATCTTAGTTGTACCACTGATAAGTGTTTATATAAAAAATGTGAATGTACATGTTTTTCTTTAGCGATCGTATGGCCTCGAGTCTGCTCATTTTCAACAAATTAATCCGGTGAGAAACCGTGAGATCCTTCACCACCGCTACCATTTTGAATGTTTAGCTTATAGAACACAAAAGCGAAGTAAGGGTTTCTTAAGGGTAAAGCCCTACTTAGGCAGAAAATAGCGTAAATAAAAATGAAACATCTCAAATCAAAATCAGTTTAAAATCATACTATGAAAAAAAACAAAGCAAAAAGTAGCTAGATGCAAAGCGAAAACCTTTGAAAGTAATATTAAAGTAGATTTTTAAATAATTTTAAAACATAAAACAAATGGAAAACTGATTTAAAATAGCTATAGAAATAACGAAAGTCATGAAAACGAAAATCCACAAAAATGAAAATTGCTACTGAAAGGAAACAAATATATAGCAAAGATTATTGTAGCCTCGATAACTACGATGTAAGATACAAAACTGAACGTATTAAGGTATCGGACTCTTCAGGGATCGGGTATCTTTGGCATCAAGAGGGGCGCGGGGTGAAGGAAAGGTAAATACTTGACCCACGAGAGTCTGCTGACTTAAAGAGGGAAAACCCCTCCTTCATTTTACAGCCAGGGTAACTCAACTTCAGCAGCCAGAGGCGATGCGTGACTGACTGTTGGCAAGAAAGGAGTGGGAGGGATAGCGATAGAACGAGAGAATACGGGAAGCTGGATAGAACAGCGAGATGCAGAGAAGGATGAGGGAGGGAGGGAGGGGAAGGGGAGGAGGTACCGTGGGGTAATTGGAACCAGATGGAACTCTAGGCAGGAAGGTAAATATGTGGCATATGAGGATCACATGAACAGCTGCTGGATGGATTGCAAATCCTAGACAAAACCACAAACACCTTGCCACCAATTCGTTCGCCGCTGAGACGCCAACCTCCTTATTTCAAATCATAATAAGTCTAGTTTAAACACTGAGTGCATGCACGATCAGAAGGAAAGACGAGCAAAGAGGCGCCAATTAAAACTCCGGCTAGACAATAGGTTGAAATACTACACGTATAAAATTGTAAGGAAAGAGAAGTAAAAAGGAAGACCAGATTTGGACAACTGAAACGAAGTCTTTGTTGAACATTGGCTAAACAAAAGAAAAGCGTTCAACTTAATATATGACCGAAAACAGACCTCATTCATTCGCATACCCAATGATGTATGGGTGTATATCGGGATATATAAATATCAGAAGATGTATTAGTAGATGTATTAGTATATGTATGTATATATCAACGGGTAGGACTCTTAAAATGCGCATATATATATGCATTATGTTTACTGCTATATATATATAAGCTCAATAAATATTGCGGATTAACCAATAAACACAGTTACTATAAATAAAAATAAAAACATCACCCACATGATAGTTGTTTCTTCGACCAGGCCGCATAGTATTTAATTCGTCACGTATATGCAATTTTATATATGTATCGATTTAATATAGGGTCCATACAGAAAAACATACATATAGATACAGTTGTTATGCACAGATTTATTATATATGTGTATATTATATATAATATATATGTAATGCAACATATATACGTAAGTATTACGTATATATGCAATATATATTGTCTTTATTGTTATGCAGTAATATATATGCTAATACATAGTAAACTATGATAATTTATACAAGAATATGAAAGGATAATATTTGACACCATCTTCAGGTAATTCAGCCTAATAAAAAAACTAAAACGATTTGATGAAAAATATTGAAAATGAATTCATGTCACCCCAACATTTCTTGCAATACTTTGCTCGTCAGAAAATAAAAAACTTCAGCGATAATTGCGTAAATAATGTAAAAGCTTAATTTTTTATAGAATAGACCTAAGTGAAATATAAATAATTTCTCATATAATTATGCGTTGAAAGAAATAAAGATCACAAACAAATAATTGTTAAATTATTTCGCACATAAAACACGTCATTTAATTATACATATTAAGCATTCCATTCAAATAACAAATAGTAACAAAGGAATGAATGAGGAAATTAAACCCTTTTGCCTATCGATTTTGTTTTGACTGAGCGCCTGTGAAGAAGCTGGTCCCCATGACGAGGCTTTCTTTGGGCGCTGTATAAATCTCGGGATTATGATTACGATTAGTTTGTCCAATTTGGAAGTGAAATTTATTCGCTGATTCTCGTTCCTTCTTATCAGAATGCAGGGAGAAGAAGTAGTTTTGAGCAATGAGGTTAATTATTAACTTATTGCATGCATCTTTCAACACTTTTTTGAAAATATTTTTGGACTTTTTCGAATTAGAAGAGTGTAATACACTGCGAATTTTGTATTTAGATTAAATATTTAGTAAATACAGTACATGCACCCAACCTTAACTTTCAATTTTTTAACACGGAGACATATATAGCATTTGGATCAATGTTGAATCTTCTCTTATCTAACTGATTTCTGTATATACATATATTCGCATCTTATATAGATATAACACGAATGTATATATATATACATGCGTGTGTATGTGCAAATGTATCCAACCTGCCATCTTATATTCGTGTGATTAATGCAAAAGAAAAAACGGTATATTCCATACTGATGTATACTCGCGTATTTGCTTAAGATCCTGTGAATGAGCTGGTCTCCGAGACTTAGCTTTCGTTGGGCGCTGTAGAAATCTTGAACTTAAGATAACGATTATGATTACTCTACAGTATGAAACACGTTTGTCATCTTGCTAATTTATATATTAATGTTGATATTATGTGAATCTAATTTGCATATAAATTTTTGTAAATTTTCCACATGTTTTGAAATCTGGTTATTGAATCAAAAAACGATATTTTGTGCAAATAAAGCATAATTACATGAATTAAGCCTAAGTCGTGTCGTAAAGGAAACGTTTTAGCGGGATATGATTAGGATGAATTCTATAAATTACATTTTAAAATAGGACAATATTTCGCTTAAACTTTATATGCAAATAAAATACCTTACTACTTGGAGAGATGTAAAAGAAATTTACTAACAATGGGGAGGTTAATACTTTCACGCACCAATTAATTTATATTTTTATTAATTATTTTCACGCAATTTACCTATCCATAGCCTCACGTACAAGTGCAGGCAGCGTCCAGAAATTCAAAGGAAACAGATAGAGTCCACGAATAACTTACTTGAGTAAAATAGTTTATGTAAATAAATGTAGTTTAAGCTTTTGATAAAGTTTCATGTCTAACCCTTATTTCAACAGAGGTCAGTGTATAACTCATGAAACTGATTAAAATAGGCTTCCATGAATGCTTTTGCAATTACCACAAGTTAGGTCGCAGGTAGTCTCAACATTTACCATTAATGCTTTTTTATGAGTATATATGCAATATACATTTCAGTGAACCATTTTTTATTTAAATATTATTTTTGTATATAGATATTAATTTTGTATATAGATATTAATATTACCAAAGTGTAGCCAAGATTAAATAATTTACTTAAAACTTCAAAGTTACTGTTAACCAAGAGATACCTGTAAATTCGTATGCTTGTAAAATGGCGTCTATTATCTGGGTCTAAAAACTTCTCTGATTTGTTTTCGATAGACTAAAACACTAGTAAAACTACCATGGATTTGTTATGAATTAATTGTCAACCTATTTATTTATCATTTTATTACCATCGATACCATATTTTTCACGTAAGTCATCTAAATAAGTCATATTTATCTTTATGTATAGTTTAAGTAATCGGAATTACAATAAATGCATATATACATGTATTGTTATATTATATATATGCTATGAATCCATATATATGTGTGTGTGCTTCTTTCAATATATATTATAATAATATATATGCACAATATACACGGTTTTTGCATACATCGCACATGGGTCTCAATTTTGTTGGGATTTTCTGCTAAAATCGGTTGTATAATAAGAACATATACGCAGGTTTACTGTATACAAGAAATTGATGTTCTAACTTTAAAAATTCTATGCCAAATATAAATATTATTAAATTTATCTGCGGGGTAGAACTCATATTGGAGTGCATATAATATATACAACGCACTAAAAAGTGAAGAAGCAAAATTTTAATTTTAATAATTTTCTTCATAAATCCCGTCTCATATTTTGATATGATCTCTTCAAGTGCAAGTTTAAAAAATAATGACTAATGAATAGGATTTCTAACAACATTGAGTTGACTGAATTTAGCGCAAGTTTCTATATTTTAGATGTTTTTTATTTATAAAATTGCACTTTATATATTTATGTATATATATATATATATATATATACGGTTAGACTTCAGCAAATTTCGTTAACTTCCGAAATCAGCTTCAATTATATAAAAAGAAATTTTTATTATAAACCAAAACAAAAATACCTCTTAATTAATATGAATATGAAAATCAATTACGGTATTAATTAGTTTCGTGCATATTTACCAATATTAATTTATTAGTTCTATCAAACATAGATCTAGATCTCATATGCAATACATTTATTTAACACGTTAGGTCTAGATGAAGAAGTTTGTTTATCGAATATTTAAATCATATGTGTAAAAATATGAATACAAATATGTATCTGCATATGTATTCATTATTTATTTTTATGGTATTTATGTGTTAGGTATTTAAGCACAAATACAACCATACTATAATATGTATAAAATGAATAATAAATATAAGCACATATCTATATATAAATTAACATAATGTCCGAGTTCAACCAATGATCAAGGTGAACCAAATGATTAAGTTGAACCAAATGATTTGTATTATCAAAATGAACCCAATGATTAAGTTGAACCAGTATTCAAGTTGAACAAAATAATCAGCATAAATCAAATGATCAAAATGCATGAAATGATCGAGATGATCTCGGGTTTCATAAATTCATTCGCTTCTGATCTTCCCAGAATCCTTGTCGTATTGATATTTTCGTTGACCGATAGATGGCTGTAGAGGATGCTCGCACCAGCAGCAGCAGCACCAGCAGCGGCACCATGGCCGTTCTTTGGACCCTTCTGCATGTGGCGGCGCCCAACGACAATGCTTGACACTCCCGCGTTAACGACCAAACCGCACCGGATACCGTAAGATTGACTTTCGCACAATTAACGATAATTGAGCTATTTAAAGGTAATAAGGACGTTAGTACACTGACCCTGGCGCACTAATCTTAACAAGATCTCTAAGCCGATGTCGTTGCCCCATCCCGTGCGATGGTTTCTTTAGTTATCGATCGGGCATCCAGTGGTGGAATATGACATCCGGCAGCCTGTGTGCGCTGGATTGATTTCCATCTGGGAAGGAGATATAGAAAGGAGGAGGAATGAGAGCAGAATGCAAGGGAAGAAGTATTCTTCTGACCAACCCATTAATATATTTTGTATATATATATATAGTATATTTTGCAACAATGGAACGCGCTGATGCTCACTAAAGGTGCAAGTCTAGCACAAGACGTGCAATGTGGTACTATAACCGCAGACAACATTCAAAGGGGCTGCGATAGCGGATATTGAACAGGTTCGAGGCCATACGGTCGCTATAGAAACACGTGTACAATATTTATGTTTAGCGCCTTGTCAGGTCTCCCAGAAATCGGATCTTGTGTTGGTACATCTCGGCAAACCCTCGAATTAGATGCAATGCTCCTTAATAAACTAATGAACAGCGCTCAGCTTTAGAAATTTTGAGTTTACGATTTTAGTAACTGCTAAAATTATTCAAGTAATTAATCGAGTTGGAGACTTGTCGATTGGTGTGGATGATGATGTGCGACGCGGTGGTCCATCGGTAGCGCGTTTGGTCAATCATCATCGGTTGCTTCTGCTACAGCAGCTGGTGTCGCTATTCACAACATTTCTAATGTAGGCCTATATTTGTAAGCAATGACATTGAATCTGTTTTAATATTTTGCATTCTAGAGAAACGTTGTCCTGTAGGTACTGAGGTATTTTCCAAACAATGCAATAAACCTAGGCCTAAGTTTGTGGTTTGATCGAAATAGAGGCGTCGCTAAGAAAATGTATTTTCTGCAAAATGTTAGGTTATATGTTTATTAAGTTTTCTTTATGTCACTATTATGCTGAATCTCAATAAACTCCAGTTGAAACATGTTTTCAGCATCAGCTGGATCAGCTCTAATGGATCTTCAAACATTATTATATCATTGTTGGGTTCTTTGGAATGTGTAAATCTCTGTGTAAATGCAGCCAAGACACTTTGCAAGCAACTGCGAGTACTTAACATGGTTCAAAATGTAGAAAATACTGGGAAATGTACAACTTTCTGTAGACACACACATATGTTCCTTATTAATTTTCACATTTTGCACGCAGGCAGCTATTAGTCTTTACTCGTCTCCACACATTTTGCTAACAACAGATCCTTTCACTGAAGCTGGATGTTCAAGTCGGCTAGATATTTAGTTATGTCAGTAAAAGCTGCTAAGTTGTTCAGCCATTGGAAATTGATTAAAAAACTTTCAACTGAGAAAGCCTCTGGGGGTCTGATGAACACATGTGGTGGGCTGGATTGTGACCCGCAGGGCATATGTTGGACAAGCCTGCTTTAGTCCTTCTCATTCTCAAGAAGTCTTTATAATGTTCCAGTTAGAATGTGGCTTTGCTCAGAAACGACCATCGATGGATGGCTTGAACATTTTTGTAGTGGAGTCATAGAAGTTCTTAGATGATTATCATCATCATCATCGTCGTCGTCGTCATCATCATCATCACCATAGATGCATAGAATATTCAATATATCAATATTTATTAGCCAAGTTAGTGTCAGCTTAATTCACTAAATTAATCTGTCACTTGGTTTACTAAGTTAAGCATTTTAACCTGCTAACTCATCTGTATTCGGTGCTCATCCCAATCCGTTTTATCCAATGCAACCGATTTGTCTTGTCCTGTCTGTTTTTACCCAACTTCGACCCGAAGTTAGGCCGCACCATGGATGAACAGTCCGTCTCCAGATGTTTCTATCTTCATTTGTCCTCATTAATTAATACTTAATCCTGTCCAAGACCTTTTGTGCTAATTCCAGGCTGTTCGTGGTCTTCCTCGTATACTCGCGGATCTAGGTTTTTACCCTGCATTCTTTCTTTCTCCAAACAGTCTCCAGTTTTTCTCATAATGTGACCAAAGTATGTCAACTTCTTGACTTGATACAGTGTAAGAGCTTTTTTTGATATAGTATTTGTATATGAAGTCTGATTGATTGAAGTCCTGTTATGATAAGTTGGTTAACTGACTTTGAAATAGTTCAGTAATTCATTTTGCAGTTGCTGGCCTCATTCTGCCCATTTAAGGTGATTCTGCACCAATTCTAGTTAAAACACCAGTTTCTTCAGCTTATTGCAATGCAGTTACCGGTATTTTACTGTCTAAGTCCACATCAGAGTTTAGTGAATTGCATAGGATAAATATTCTTTTACAATTTGTGACAGTAGACGAACATAGACTTTATAATAAGAAGTCATCATGTGGAAATAAACTGTTTGCTGTGACAGCTCTTATGAATTTAGAGATATTTTTCGTCCGAGTCCGCTTCTGTTGTTTTTATTGAGTCAATTTTACTGGTTCTGTATGAGTTCATCCACGCTTTGCCTATGTTGGTCCCACTTGCTGGAATCGTCTCCCTCGAGAATTGCGACTTCAGCTCCCCCTCTCAGTGTTCCGCAGGCGCCTGAAGACTGTACTGTTCAACAGTGATTTTACTTTTTCGTGTCGGAAGCACCTCTGTTGAGTTTATCCTCTAAGAGGCGCTTTATACATCTCAAATTACAATTACAATCTTCGCCGCGTGGCCGACGCCATGTTTTTGATCAACTAAAAACAAGGTACCAGAGAATTTTCACGTGCTTCATCCGTGAGGCTACGATTTTGACTGTCAAGTTGCCAGGAACAAACCGTGTGTCGCCAAGGATCTTGAGGCATTTCTGTCTGCGAGAATCTTCTGACCTCGGACATTGTTCTTCAACTTCGGCGGCATCATCTTTGCCAAAATCAATCTGCTACCGATGAACTTACCGTTCTTCGAACTGTAAACCATGATGAAGCAAGAGTCATAAGTGCTCACAATAACTGCTTTTGGGCTGTTCTTGAATGACGGTAACAGCTTGCAACACCAATTTTGCATTTTATTAACATTTAAATTACTTTTCCTGACTTTTGCATGAGTCCGTATTGGCGAATTTACATTCCAGCTTTAGGTTCAGATTTACTACATTGAGCACATTAAGTGCTTTTAATAAATAATAAGAGTAAATAAGTTGCACGTGTCTTACATTAACGAAGGACTAGTTACTTACTGACTTACTTTTTCTTCGCTCCCGCAGTCTATATTACTAGACCTTACTCCTCAGTCAGCCGGACACCGGGGCAATTTAAATGGTAGCCCCAATTATGTCTGAATAGAGGGTCACTCAGCTGAACCCTGACCGATGAATAGATGCCCTATTGTCGGAGCAACCCAAGTAAGCCTACCCGTACAATCTTGAAGGTAACACCCTGCGCGAGAGGGCCATCAAACTTCCACCCCTTTCTTCCACCCTCTGTTCGACGGCTTAGAATAATAGCCCTGTTTGGTGAATTCAGGATCTCCAACGGGGTAAGTTCACCCGTCGTTGACTTGGCGAAGGATCCAAGTAAGGTAATCAAAGGGTTTAAAGGTGACGGGTTGATAAGGGGCGACATTGGTGGCGAGGAGGTAGGTAATAGGGTCTGGAAGAAACTACGCTGCGATATTAGCTGGGATTCCATTTGCTATTCGGGTTCTTTCATGTACAATGGTTACAAGACATTAAACGATTCTTCCGAACACCACACTAGGCTCTGCTGCTACCTAGGCTATGCTAAAATGCACTTGACTTTAAACATTTTGATCTCGCGTTACAGGTATCTCCGTACTACATGATACCTTCTCTATCTCTCTACCTCTGCTTGCGTTTCTATTCCACTGATTATCTTCTATGCTTCCTTTGATTATTACATCTGCCTGCCTGTCTGTTGTCTACCTGGTAGCTTGCATGGCTGTCTATCAACACTTCCTTCTTTTCCTCCGTCCTTCCTTCCTTCCTCATTCATTCCTTCTATTCTCATTCCTTTCTTCCTTCATTCCTGCATGTCCGTCTTTGTTCTTTCGTTCTTTCCATCGCTCCTATCTTAATTCCTTGCTCCCTCCATTCCTGCACTCGTTCGCTTGTTCGTCCCTTCCTACCCTTCTCATTGCATCTCGCCTTTCTTTCTTCCATCATTTATTTCACCCTTCCTTCTTTCTTTCAATTGTCCAGCCACCATATCATCGTCTACTATCTTCCTTCTCTCCTACCTCCCTAGCTCCCTCCCTTCATCTTCCGCTTTTCCCCACATCCATCCGTTCATCAATGGCCGCCTTATGTGCAGTCATATCTGCCTCCCTCCAAGACCACCCCTCGTCATCCTCTTGCTTCCGCTGCTTACTGAATTCCTTATCTGCGTTCGTATGTCCGTCCTTCGCTCGCTCTTCCTCCGCCTTCGGTTTTCCCACCTCATATCCTCCCCTCCCTCCCTCCATCATTCCCTTAAATCCAACCCTCGCACCCTCCGTCCCTTACTCTCTCTCTCCTCTCCCTTCCTCACGCCTTCCCTCCCTTGCATCCTCCGTTCCTTGCTTATTCCTCTCCTCCCTCCCTCTCTCCCTTCCTCCGTGTTTCCTTCCATGTCTCTTTCACTGCTTCGCCCTCTCCCTCCTTCTCCAACTCTTTCCTTCCCTGGCTCCCTCTCTCCTCCCCTCCCAGTTTCCTCTCTCCCCGCTCCCTCCCTTCTAACTCCTTCCTTCCATGGCTCTCTCTCTCCTTCCCTACCCGCTCCCTCCCTTCATGCTCCCTTCCTCCTAACTCCTTCCTTCCCCGGCTCCCGATGTCCTTCCCTCCCCGCTCCTTCCCTTCCTGCTCCCTTCCTCCTAACTCCTTCCTTCCCCGGCTCCCGATGTCCTTCCCTCCCCGCTCCTTCCCTTCCTGCTCCCTTCCTCCTAACTCCTTCCTTCCCCGGCTCCCGATGTCCTTCCCTCCCCGCTCCTTCCCTTCCTGCTCCCTTCCTCCTAACTCCTTCCTTCCCTGGCTCCCTCTCTCCTTCCCTCCCCCATTCCCTTCTTCTTTACATTCCTCGTTGCTTGTCCATCCTCGGCTACTCGTTTTTCCTCTCAGTAATATTACTTTTCCGTCATCCATTTGACGTGTCGTTGGTTCGTCTCAGACCCGCGGTCACCTCCACCGGACTTCTTGGTCATCTCCATCGAGCCGTCTTATTAACTCGTCAAACGGATTCCGTCAAACTGACCACCAACTGACCACGGACTGACCACGCGCTCATCGATTTCACGTCCACCCGATTGGACCAGGAATCAATGGATCAGAAAAGATTCATTATACACCCTCCACCCCTCCCCTGGATGAACACACAAGCACGCATGCACACGTACTTAGAGACGTACATGCAAAAATACGGACCCATATTCATAACCAAACGCGGGCAAAGTCAACCTGTTCAGTAGTTCTGGGACTTTGCGGATTTATCGTAACCACGCATGACTCAGGAAACAGATTCAGAAATAATGTCAGTAAAATGCCACTAATCTGTATTTGTATACATGCTTTCCTAATATGTGATTAATCTGCGTATATATGTTTGTTGTGTTCTTTGCTATTAGAACATACAGAAGCATAAAATCGAAATATGTCGGTTGAATAATGAATCGTTTTATGGCGACCGTTGAGGATTTATGAGGTCGCAAATATTCGACGGAAGATTTATGGCAGGCGCATAATTCACCAGCTTTTATTTCGTTCGTCTGAGCGTAGGAGACTATGGGTGTTCCGAG
Organism: Norana najaformis; assembly: GCA_964023275.1. NCBI lineage: Eukaryota > Metazoa > Annelida > Clitellata > Crassiclitellata > Hormogastridae > Norana > Norana najaformis. The sequence continues at coordinate 7,984,916 of OZ029915.1, forward strand.
TTAAATGTACCCGGACAAATAGCTTCCCCCTAATTGCATTAGGCCGTCATTAGGAATTAACAACGGCTGGCTTATAATAGACATTTCAATCAGAAACTCTACATATGGCTCTTAACAGCCAAAAACTGCTGAACCTATTACAGCTGTCGACTGTAATGGCCGGAAAATTAATATGCGCTATAAAGTCTTTCTGATTGTTTGCCTGAGTGACTGTGTCTGTGTGTGCATATGTCTGTGTCAGTGTTGTCTATGTGAGTATATGTCTTTGTGTCAGAGTATATTTGTTAGTTGTTCTATTCGTCCACTTTATTTGTCTTTCAATCCATCCACCTGTTTATCCGTTTGTGTATACGTCCGTCCACCTGTCTGTCTGTCTGTCTGTCTGTCTGTCTGTCTGTCTGTCCGTCTGTCTGTCTGTCTGTCTGTCTGTCTGTCTGTCTGTCTGTCTGTCTGTCTGTCTGTCTGTCTGTCTGTGTCTGTTACCATTTGCCGGATTCTCTGTTTTCATTCCACTTAAACATCCACCCAAACATCCCTTCAGCGCTCAGCATTCTTTAGCCGTCAAACTGTAACCAAAAGAGAACAAAGTATACCGTCGATCGCAATTAATCAGCAATTAACGTGTATAATTAATAATAATGGATGTCGTGATTAATGGCTACCTATCCTTTGACTGCGCATCGCAATCGTTTCGGGACTAATAAATACAGATGACCTATTTAATACGTCATCAATAATTACGTTTAGCTAAATGCGTCATTAGTATCTGTGTATGCGCTGTCAACGATGAATTATGAAGCGCTATTTTACCTCAATTACACGTATTAGGTGGTGTTTTGCAACGGCCTGCTTTCTGTTTGCGACAATCAACGTTATTATTGCTATTGATATGCACGCGTTGCATGTATGTTTATATGTATGTATGTATGTATGGATGTATGTATGTATGTATGTATGTAGAAACTAGGCATGAGTGTATGTATGCATGCTTGCTTATATGGATGTATGTATGTTGTATGCATCTAGGTATGCATGTATGTATGTATGTATGTATGTATGTATGTATGTATGTATGTATGTATGTATGTATGTATTTATGTATTTATGTATGTATGTATGTATGTATGTATGTTGTAAGTATGTGTATATGAATGCATGTATGTATGTATATACGTGCTTGCATATTTATTTGGCGCCTTTAGGTTCCTCTCAGATTCTTTGCATGTCTGTCCATTGTTGGTATTACAGTTATCACAGATGTTAGCTGAATAATCATCCATAAATACAATACAATACAACACGAGACAATACGACGTAAGACAATGCAAGGCAATTCATTGTAATAAAACACAATGCAATACTGTAGTAAGATTCCTTTGTGTCTCTGAAGACAATGAAGGACTTGGACGCATCGTTGATTGATGTCCTGCAATCAAACATCACTACTTTGACCGGAAGCCAGATGCATTGTGGATATGATGGCCGTCGGGAGAGTCGGACTCTTGTTCTTGAGTCTTCCTCTAAGACCGGACAACCACAGGAGACATCAGTCGAAGAAGCTCTCAGTCGATCGGTGCCAGATCAAAGGAGCCGCCAGGGATTTGACACTAAGCCGCACCTCTATGTTCGCCGTCGTTTGCGGCGACAGCGGAATCGTTGCAAGAAATAAACTTATTTACTTTACTCCTGTAAGCTTGGGCTTCGAACCTGAAAGCGATTAGTCGGAGTTGGGCTCTGTCCGTGAAAAATTAATCAGATTTGGGTTGGATTATGGCCGAGGCGGGATTAAATCCAGGCGCGTATCCCACGAAGAGCATCAGCAGCACAAGGACAGAAACTGTGTCCGTGCAGAGTTGGACGAGAAAAGAAGAAAAGATCAATTTAATTCAGATATATTCTGTTGTCTTAGACGGCCATGTCTGAAAAACTGAGAAACTGTTGTGCTTAGAGGAATCGTAAACGCTAAATGTCTTAAAGTAAGGTAAGGTATATTTGTACCCCTGGCATAGTCTTACATGCGAGAACCTCTCAAAGCAAATCTAAGGTAAGGTAAGGTAAGAAAAGGTATGTGAAATGTTGTGTGAGAGTGGTCAAAATATTCATTTTACCTTACCTTACCTTACTTTACCTTACCTTGCCTTACCTTACTTTACCAGTGTTATCACTTCAAATGCTGTTTAACACCTAAGCACTTTGCAAACTTCACCTCTCAATTGTAAAGTTCATGGTAATTCTCAGGTGATTTTATCAACCGTCATCACCTCTTAATCCTTATTATTAGTTCAATTATCTATTTTCTTATCTATTCACTTAGTAGTTCTCATCACTTATTAGTTCTTAACTTAGTGCACTGCTTCTGATTCTATTTAAAACGACCCAACGCAGGTCAGTATGCACGAGTTCACGCGTAATCTTAATGCATGCATATTTATGTGTATTATAGGCTTTATTGACATACGTGTTTCATTTTATATCCCATGGTGAATTAATTAATTTAATTAATTAATCTGGCTAATTATATAGCGCCTTCCTTTAATGATGTGTGGCATAGATGAAGCAATGGACGCTGTGTCGGCTGCCTTTCTTGCTATGGCTTTCAGATCCTGTACAACTATAACACAGCTGTTTTGGGATATCTATGTATATGCATGTGTATGTTTGTATGTGTATATATCTGCTATGTATGTATATATATATATCTATTTCATGCACACGTATAGCATATGCTATGCGTATACATGTATATATATTCATGCTATATGTGTTATTCTCTTCCGTGTTTCCCTGCTAGTCTCGTGCCGATCCACAGGGACAGTAAACAATCAACCTTTTCTCATTTCGTCTAATTGACCCGTCGATACGCATCTTCATCTTCTGCACCTTTCCATCTCTTTCTTCTTCCTCCTCGTTGTCCTCTTCCTCTTTTTCTTCCTCCTCCTCTGCCTTTGTACGTTTCTTCACCACTCCTCGTTTTCTGCTCCAGCCTACTCACTACTTCGCTTTTCCTTCCTTCTTATTCCGCACCATCTCTTCCAGCACATTGTATATCCCTTCATCTTCTTCCCTCTTCCATATTTTCTTCTTCCTCGTCCTTATTCTTCTTCTATTTCGTCTCATCCATCTTCCTCCTTCTGTCCTTGACTTCCCTTTCCTCTCCTCTTCCTCCTGTTCCCTGTTATCCTCTTTCTTTTCTTTTTCCTCTTCCTCCTCGTTTTTCCTATTCTGTCATTTCGCCTCTTCCATCGTTCCATTCCCTGCGTCTGTCCTTTCCTTCGCTGCTTTATCCTCTTCCTTTCCTTCTTCCACCTCCTTCTCGTTATTTCTTTTTCTTCTTTTCGTCACTTCCACCCTTCCACACTAAATCATCTGTTTAACACATAACCAAGCATGCAGCTTGGATGAACGCCAACCTTCTGTACCTCAACCCTTCAAAACAGAATTTCTCACAATTGGCCTCTGTGAACAACTAAACAAACTAACCCATCCTCCGGAACATTCCCCAGAGGATCTCATTTCACTTGCTCCTTACTCTTCTTCAGTCCCGAATCCCGGAATTACCTTCGAGAATAACCTTACCTTTGCTGACCCCATCACTAAGTTACATCGCACTTGCTACATGCATATTAGTCACCTCCGTTCTATGCTTGATTACAGAACTTTCTGTACAATAGCCACATCAAATGTTCACTCCAAACTTGATTACTGCAGCTCACTTTTCTATAGCATCGATTCACCTTGAATAAAATGAATAAAACGCCTTTAAACAATTCAGAATGCTCTTGCCCCTGCAATTATCAAAACCAAAACACCGCCGTATAACCTCAGTGCTCAAATCTTTTCATTTCAAATCACTTTTGGCCAGCGCATATACTACAACACTCTATCTCTTACTGACAGTGTCGTAGGAACTTCTTAATCCTCTTTTCTTCGCCAGCTATTTGATATCCAACGGCCCAGATCTATCCATTCTTATTCATATCTTTCTCTATCTTGGCTTCCAGTCTCCTCCTCTGTAAAATTCTGCAACCGCTCATTGATCGACGAGGCGCAGACACTTTGGAACGAACTCCTGGAAGATTTCCTTCAGTTCGCTCATCCCTAATTCTTGCCCGTCATCTGAACACTTCGCTTGCCTTCTCTTCTGCCGCTCTTTCACTCAGGACTGAAACCAAGGTTTTCAGGCTCTTCTACCCTACTTCCTATCCTATCCTAATTCTATTTATTGCATGACTCTTAGTACTTGGACTGAGTTTTGACTTTGTAAAGCACCCTAGAAGTAGCACGTTACTTATCATGCTATATAAATTATCGTCATTACATTACATACATTACATTCCCTCACATACCATCTAATGACTACAATCACCAACTATCACCACCGTATCATTTTCATAAACATTTTCTGCCCGTCTCAAGATGTTCCTCTTTAGAGTTCGTTAGGTAGCCGTGCTGCAGCGCCTTTGTGAATTACTTTAAAGGTGCTTTACAAATTTAGTGATACATAGTGATACATACATACATCACTACCGTATCACCATGTTGTCTCTCTGGCTTGACCCACGGATTCTGATGTGGCACATAAACTGACCTAAATTGACCAAACAGCTTGGCTCTTGCGGACTGGATTTGATGCAGCGCTGGCGAGCAAGCCGGTCTCTCTGACGCGGTTTTGTGTGGCGCTAAAGAAATTCTGAAGATTTACATTTACATTACAGGTAACTCCACCATTACCCTTAGTCGAGGTATTGCCAGTCCCAAGCCTGGACAAAGGAGGAGGGCGACGTCAACGGCTATTGATGCCATATGATGTCGTTAAACACTGGAACTACTACTACTACATTACAGGTACCCCTCCACTTCCTCCTTCTGTCCTTTCCTTCTCTTCTTACTCCTCCTACTGCTCTTCGTCTTCTTTGTTCATCTCTTCCTTCTTTTCCCTCCTCCCTCTCCTCCTCCGCGTCCTTCCTTTCTCTTCTATTTCGTCTCTTCTACTTTCTTCTTCTGCTTTTCCCTTTCCTGTTTTTTACTCTTCCTTCTCCCTCCAGCGATGGCAATGTCCGAGACGGTCATTAAGCGACAACAGCCGATAAACCGGCCATGGGAGCCGTCCGGCCGAGAGGGCCATGCGTGGCCCTTCGAAGCCCGGCCCAGTCCTCTGTCGATCGGCCAGGCAGACAGGCGACGCTGCTTATCAATACCTCGTAGGACGGCGTATTGGAATGAGCACAATGCGCTTCCAAGGCTCCCGAATGAGCCGACTGAATGCAACTGAAACGGAATCGACGCAGGGTCTATTCAGACTGAGAATTATCTGTCTCTGATCTATAAATGGGTTCGTTCGCTGGCTCCCATTTCATGGGTATGTACAGCAGTAGGCATACTCATGAGAATGATAGCATAGCAAAAATGCGAACCTCAAATCTATCGCTATTCTACTGGGTTCTCTGATTGTCTTTCCCGATCCGTGCCTCGAGTGAATATTGCTCTTGATAGAGGGTTTTTCTGTTGCTGTGCCAAGGCTCTGATATACACTTCCATGATTTGTCCGCATTGCTGAGTCCTTGGTGTCTCTGCATTATCGACTCCAGATGTTTCTATTCCAGTGAGCTTATCCTCCTTAGAAATTGACTTTCTGTCTCATCGGACTGACCGATGAAATTGACCGGATTGCGGACCTGTTTTGGAGTGATGTCTAGTGCATTAATATAATGGCGCTATAGAAGCTTTACGATTACATTGTTTTAGATACCCTCTTTAAAGAATGTCTCTAAATAGCAGATACTAATGATATATATAGCCATTATATGACTGCTACGATGCACGGAATGTGGCTGAAGCTACAGGACAAACGCTGTCTGACACTGCTCTAAGTATGTAGCTAAGGCGTCCAATGATATGCAACTTCCCTGGGAAGGGCCACAATTAGAACACGGCTACTAGGAGATGTTACCGTCTGATTATGAGCTTTGGAAGATAATACTGGGAGCAGTTTACGACCTGTGGCTTTGTATGCTTCCCAGGGCGTGAATTATATGAAGCAAGGAGGAGACCCTGCAAGATACAGGACCTGCAGCATATAGGGACAATAAAGGGTTCCCTACTGCAGGTTGGAGTCCTGGAGAAGGCATGCTGACCCCTCGCTAACTGTTGTAAAAGCAATTAAACAATGTGTTCTTATCAGAATGGAAATTGATGATACTAGACTTTACTTTAAACAGTGCTAGCTAATACAGTAATACCCAGAAAAAATGAAGACAATATAGGAAACGTGCAATGGGGGGTTTAATGTCAAAACACCAGTGTTCTGTATTGTATTGGGTTGAACTTTATTGATCATCATTTTTTTAGGAAATACGCATAAAAGCTGGGTGTAAATGTAAAACTCAGCAGGAACCAAATGGCTGTATACTTGGAACTATCAATAGTCATTTCCTTAAATACAAATTATTACTGTGTCAATGTATATTTATATACACAATACAGGGACGATCGTTACTGCAATCTAAGTAAATACAAAAGTATTAGAATTGATACAAAGCTGTTTGGTTGGTGAAAGTTGTGTATATTTCTTGTATGTTTCATTGCACTCTATTATGTTCACATGAATGAACATTTTAGCAAATACATTATACAAACCAAAAAGTGCAATGCTTAATCAACTACAGTTAATTATTAATTGTTAATGAATTAATTGTTTTGGGACGGAAAATGTCCTTTGGAAGCAAAGTTGTTATAGTCGAGATTTGTAAACGTAATCGTCAACTCAAGAATTTCTATAGCGCTATTCAAACGCCAAGCGCAGGTTACCAAGTTATTCACCAACGCTGCGTCAAATCAAATGGATTATCCAAGAATACCATCAGAAGAACCAAATCCGTTTGCCAGAAGACCCCAGAGAGATAAGATGACAGAGGTGGGTTGTGTTTAGGTTGAGAGAATTGGAAAGGCGGCGGATTGGATGGATTAGGGTAAGATTTCTTGAAAAGATTGGACTTTAGTTTTGATTAGAAAGCCGGTGCAGTGATAGATAGAGGGCTTGCAACAGATGATGAAGGGTGAACAATGGGAGGAGTGGAGCCTGTAGCGTAACTATGTGCCCCTAAAGCCCCCCTGCGGGGGTCAAAGCCCGAATCTGAATGAAAGGGGCCCCCTCAGAACGTGCATGAGAAGTCCGACAAGAACCATTTGAACCGTTTATACGGGAGCCAGAGGCTATTGTGTGGAGTAACGGAATATTTGCGAAATTCAGGATGAAGATCGTTCCAACAGTTAACGAATGAAAATTGTTTGAGAATTTCAGTAGATGCAATATGCAAATACCCAGAAGCATGACAAAATAATCAGCTGCAAAAAATAACGATATCAGGAACAGAATTTAATTGCACAGGTTTCAGAAACAGTAGCAGAATGTAATGGTTTTATGGGTAAGAGCAATAAAACTCTCGCAAGGAACTTTAGACAAATGGAATCCAAGGCCATACATTTTGATGTAGAGATGGATGGGTAGAAAGAATAGAGGAAAACACCTAAACTCACAAATTCACACGTGGGAAATGTCTTAACAGACACAGAAATTCAGGTTTATTAGAAAATTCCACACTAACCTAAAGACCTCAAAAGCAAGATTTTCAAATCAAATGTTTATAATTCAGTTACTGAATCAGCCAAAATTTCCGAACCCCCTATTCTACCCGAAAACACGGTAACTAATTGCCAGGATCTTACAACGACCATTCTAATCATTTTAGTGAAGGAAGGGTCGACTTCAACACCCCAGGCAGCCATACTAAATGCCGTCATATACGGCATATCTTAAGATAAATATAAAAATGGCAAGGTAGTGTCGATTTTAACGGCAGCCACTAGATGTCGTTAAGCACTGGATATTGCAACTAGGATTCTTGTTCCATGCATAACATTCTGGTTCTAGACTTTCGGTGTAGATACGGACTAAATACTGGTTCCAGGTTTATCTCGAAATATAAGAATACTGGTTCAAGACGGAGTTGTTTAGCATCACGACCATACCTGTAGAACAGAGCTTCTGTTGGCGACTGGATTTCACACATAAACTCAGGTCTACAGGGTACAGTCGGTGACGCGCCATTCTACCGTCTGCCAGATATTACGATGACGTATTACGTGACGTATTACGACGACAGTTGAAGCGGTGCTTCGAGTAAAGAAAACCTTGACTTTTTCTTACAAAAGTTCAAAAGTAGGGCGAGCAGCAGACTTAAAAACTCTTTTCCAGCCGCGGTGTCGGTAAACTGAAAACTCCGGAGCTCCGTGTAGTTCGTCCGTGATCGCCAGTCTATCGCTCTGTCTATCTGTATGCCTGTCTCTCTGTCTAAGTATGTGTCTTGTCTTGTCTTCAACCGTCCTCGAGTCGAGGATTGGCTGTATATGTCTCGTCCTATGTGTGTTTCAGTATATTCACTTGTCTGTCTATATCAAACTATCTGTTTGTCCAAGCCTGCAGACAGCAGTCTTTTTGTCTGGATATATCTCATTTCTATCCAGATATACATGTCTGCAATTCACTGTCTATCTATCGACGTATCTTTGCTTGTCTGCCTGTCTGTCTGTCTGTCTGTCTTACTATCTGTCAATCCGTCTGTCTATTTAAGCTGGTATCCTACGCCAGCCTGTATATTCCAATCGCCAGCGACCTAAAGCCGACGAGAGCCGATGGGCATCTGCATACATATAGGGAATACATTTTCGCCGCGAGTCTCGTCCTTTCGCTCTTTCTCTCGCTCTCACCTGACCGACCGGAAACAAGAAAGACCGTATCCACCGCAGCAGCCGCAGGAGAAGCAGGCGGAGGAGGAGGACGACGACGACGAATCGGAGGAGGAGAGGAGGAATGAGGAGGAGAGGATCCATTGCAGGTCGATCGGTCGTCTTTTGTCTTTCTCGCCGCAGAACTAATACCCTAACCACAAAACCTGCTCGACCGCCGTCTCAGCCGCATCTTCGACATACCACCATCGCCGCCATCATCATCATCAGCACCACCACCACCACCATCATCATCATCACCATCATCATCAGACATTCCAGAATCTGCTGCCAGACAGCCGTGTCCGCCTCGAGGCGCAGCGGCTAGCCTAGATCCGTCGCCTGCCCGCTCGCCCGCCCGCCTGTCGGCCTGGCTTCGTAAGTATTGGGTCAAGGCTAAGCCGGGCTACCCAGCCAGCCAGCCGACAAGCCTGCGGTTGCATAGCTCTATAATATCTATCCATCCACTGATCCATCCATTTATCCATCCATCCATCTATATATCCAGCTATTCATCCTTCCATCCATCCAACTCTCCATCCATCCAGGCTGACGGCCATAGCAGCAGCAGCAGCCGAGCCAATATACAGCCTGGATGGCAAAGAGTGGAATTCCATCGTCGCTGTCTGCTTTTGCCGGCGCGCCAGCTGCCTCCCGTAACGCCGTGTGCTCTCGTCCACCCATCCATCCATCCGTCCGTCCGTCCGTCGCATCTCAAGGAGCACTCCTCCTGTCGCAGTAGCCCAGGCGCCCAGCAGCGCCGCATACAACGCAGTGCCCCTTCCCTCCCTTCCCTGCCTCTCTCGTCCCTCTGTCCTCTCCACCTATTGATCGCTGGAGTGGAGCTGGCGGGGGAAACGGCGGAGTCTCTCCTGCCCTTCATTAGCAACTGTCGACCAGACGCTAACCAGGGCGGACTCTGTACCCGACCCTTGAACTTCGTCTGCTAAGAGCCCAGGGCTGAACTGTCTGCTACAGTCTCCTACCCTGGCCAAGTGTCAAGTGAAATCGGGAACCAGACTATTATATTTTCAAAATGAATAATTTTAGTTAATCCTAAATTTGCATCGTTTCAGGTCCATTATGCAACCGTGTTTCAGTTTTGAAAGGTGCTATTTATAAATGTTCACATGTATGTATGTATGTATGTATGTATGTATGTATATGTATGTATGTATGTATGTATGTATGTATGTATGTATGTATATATGTATGTATGTATGTATGTATGTATGTATGTATGTATGCATATATACGTGTTTACATACATACACAGCTATGCAAAAAGACAGACTGAAAGACTGATAATAAGAAGATAACAGACAGCCCAACCGACTGACTGACTGACTGAATGACTGACTGAATGACTGACTGACTGAATGACTGGCTGACTGACTGATTCACTTAATTATTTGCTCACTTGCTTACTTGCTGACAGACAGACACGCCGTTAGACGCCAAGATGGCGATAGCGTTGTCTAGATAGGACGGTTAAAGTTTCCTAAGGGAGAGCAGATCGCAGAGCTGAGAGCTGCTGCGTTCTTTGGCAAATCTCTGCTCTATCAGTGAACTGAATCGTTGAGCTCGGGGCTACGGGGTCAGGTTCCCTCTTAGCCTGCTCACCACGTGTAAGCTCCACAACAGTTTTCAGTGTTTAACGACCTTTTGTGGCTCCCAGGGACGTTTACGTCGAAATTAGCTTTTTGGCTTAATACGATAAATATATGTAAATGTACGTTTTTCTACGGCGACCGTATGGCCCCGACCCTGCTTATTTTTCAATGAATTTTTGGGTGAAATTCTTTGCCACCACTGCCCGTTTGAATGGGCGCCATACCATTTAAGGTCTTCGTGTACCAACCGTGCAAGCCCGAGATGAAACTCTCTGAAAAAATTGCCACTATCGGTATGCGAACCAGCATCCTCACCCACAGAGGGGACTTGGCGTATGTTTTATCGAACATAGCGCTGATGTAGTAGTAACAGTAGTAGTTCCAATGGTTAGCGACATCTTAAGGCATCAAAGCCCCCTGACGTCGCCCTCTGCCTTTATCCAGGCTTGGGACTGGCGCTACCCGAGTACGGCAGTGGCGGAGTTATACGTTGGTGTACCTACGCAACAGATATTTATATAGCTATATATATAGCTTAGAATGTTTAGAATGTTAGCGTTTTTATGATGTCTAAAAGTTGCGCTGCATTTACTATAATGGTATCTAGTGCTAAACGAAATCTTAGGGCTGTCGAACTTCGCTTACCTCACAATCTTTTGACTAAGTTGTGACAGATCTGCGGTATGTGGGTCGCTTTAATGCCTAACTACGTATCTCCTTACGTGAGACGTTGAAAGGTGCGCAAAAATATTCTACCTCGTTTTCACAAGTTCAGAACTGGTTCGCTTGAGATAATCACCTGATGCGCGAGATTTATTAGCTCATGCTCACGGCTATTTAGGTCACATCTACCTCGAGGGAATGCTTACATTCATCGGTACAAATCAAAACCTTTTACTATGACTTAAGTCGTTCCCACGACTTACTAAGTGAGACGGTGGTCTAATCGGTAGGGCGCCAGGTTGAGGGTTCGAGTCTGGATCGGGTAACTTCCCAGGACAAGTTGTTCGCTCTCTGTCACCAAGCTGTGCGAGTTGGTGCCGGTGTAAGCTGAGAAGAACAAGTTCTGCAAACGCCTGGTCCGTGTCTAGGTCTCTGTGAGTTGTCCGATCTGTGTCCACTGCCGAGGCATGAGCCGAAGGGCAGTTAATGAGGCCCCTCACGTTCTGCTAGGAGGCCTGGGAGCTTTTACGATTTAGTAACAGATGTCCAAGACTTGTCAGTGTGTGTCTGTCAGTACTTGCACATGTGGGTCTGTCTGTCTCTCTCTAGATGTGCATCTGTCTGTGTGTCTGTGCTTCTGTGTGTTTATGTCAGTGCTTGTGGCTGTGCGTCTGTCTGTGTGTCTGTTGGTCTGTGTCTGTATGTACGTATGTATGTATGTATATCTGTATGTACGTATGTATGTATATATGTATGTATGTATGTATGTATGTATGTATGTATGTATGTATGTATTTAATGTAGATGAACAGGGCCACTTATAGTAAGACAGTAAGTAGATAAGCAGGTCAATCAGTCATTCATTTAGTGGATCACCTTGTCAATCGTCACTCAGTCAGTCAGCCAGCCTCTGTATCTATGCACGAGTCTCATGCATCCGCTGGTGCGACTGACATTCGGAGACGGGCGAATGAGGGTCACTGAGCCGGTTCTGCTGATTGGACCGTGAACTGAATTAGAAACGCATCCAATCGGATGTCTTCGGATGAGGAGAGCTTGTCTCCATCTGAAGCCTGCACCAGCAACCGCAGCAGCAGCAGAAGCATCATCCAACGATGCTACACGAATGCACTCGTTTCAATCTTCGCGATGGATTGAGTCACTCGTGTGCAACGATAAATTGAAGTGATGCGACAGACTGCAACACAATACGCAATCTCTTTTGATCTAATCCGACCGGATCTTTATCTGTCAGATCCGATCTGTCCCAATGAAGTCCAATCCGAACCCAAGCCACCTATTCTATTCTGACAAAGTCTAATCTACCCTACAGTGTAACGAATCAGAATTTGATTTAACCCAGTCCAGTCCAATGTAGTGAGAGCAGGCACTGTGAAGTCATGCAGTCCGATCCTTTTCATTTTGTAAATATAAAACGTAGGACGCGGCAGTGTAGTGGTATGTATGGTCGGTGCCACATAACAAGGAGTGTCGCGGGTTCGAATTGCCTCAAGCTACCGCCTAGCGACCTTGGACAAGTTGCTCACCCACAATTGTCTGTGAGGAAGGCAACGGAAAACCACCTCAATCGCCTCATCCCCGGGTGGCATAAAGCCAATGGACCAGACTTCGGGCAGAGAACTCATCATCAAATATATTGTCCAGTCAATTTCCAACTGCAGTCCAGGCAGACAATAGCAGATATGTGTAAGTAATATTGCAGTTTGTCGAGGGGTGTCTAGTTGGTCACCAGCTTTATGTTAGACTTTCATTTCCTAAGCTATTTGCAAGCATACAAAGACCGACATAGAAGAACAAGACGTCGACCTCTGGCGGTGACAAAACCAGCGAAAAACCTCACTACGAGAAAAAACATCCACCAACAGACGGTAAGGAAAAATGGCTAAAAATACCAAAAAGACCCCGAAGAACGAAACAAATTCAGATTCAGGTGAACTGACATTCAGCGCGCATTACAAGTGCTTTAAATAAAATACAAATAAATAAATAAAACATTCACGCAAAGAGACTAAAAATGACTATTGGGGGTGGTAACAAAACGGTGGGGCAAAACCAACAACTATAAACCCAGTCTGAGCCAACAACACAACACCTGTTAGAGGATCGACCTTCCCGCCAAATGAAATGTACCGACAGCGTACAGGTGTACAGGTGTACAGGTGTACAACAATTTGACCCACTATATATCCTGTTCTATGCGCCTTATGTAACAATATATAAACGAGCAATCCTTTTAGAAGCAGTGTTAACGATTTCATTTTACTTGGTCTCGGCATATGAGGGCGGTTGGTCAGTGCTCTCGCTCGCCGTCTGATCTTCCCAACGACAGTGTACGGTCTGCGTACTCATTATACTCTGAGTTCGATAGGGGGAGACAAGTAGAGTAGAAATCTAAAAAAATCTTTCTGGCCTGACGAGGATTTGAACTCCCACCTCTCAGTCGAAAACTAATATTCTGACTGTTAACAACAATTACAATCTTATTACATGCTATACGCTTGCAAGCTTGTTTGTAATCATTCTGGACACATATCTTGTCTGCTTTTACCAGACACTACTATGTTGGAGTATAACTATTCGTAATCAGCACCTCCTTTTGCGGCGTCCACGAAGTTAGCAATTTAGTATGTATGTATGTACAGTATGTATGTGCCGTATGTATGTATATGTATGTAAGTATGCATGTTTGTATGTGTATGAATTTACGTAAGTATGCATGCATTATCGATGCAGGTATTACAGGTTATACGTTCAAAAGCAGGGTATGTACCTTTAACGTGTGTGGCATTTTTCATAATGTGTTGTATATATAACTCTGCTACAATATAAACTTACTCATGAAAGCAGGTATTCATATGTATATGCAGTTCACTGCAGGTACGTGTGCATATATATATATATTATAGTGCGTGTGTCTGTATGTTTGTCAATAGGAAGTTCAACGTAGGTGTGTATGCATATATGTATGTATGTATATATATATATATTATCGTGCGTGTGTCGGGATGTCTGTGCGTCGGTGTACTGCTATTCGGCTGTAGCCTGCGGTGGGTCCACTGCTATTCATCGCTTTGAATGCGGCTTCAGCTAGACTTCATTAAAGCCACACAGCGAGACTTTGAATCACACGTCGTAAAAACATTTATTCCTCGTTACAGTTCGTCTCCATAATGATTATTGCTTTATAGCCACTTACAACCCCTCACCTCTCGCCCGTATAGCCGACGAGTCCGCCTCTCATCAGCACCCCCTACCCGTATTCGTACCGGCCTATGGTCGTAAAAATAGGGCGCCCGTTCACGCCTCGATACCGCATCAACGGATACTTTTAATAGGTATATCATATTTGCTGTTGTGTTATAGGTATGTGTCGTATGGTTGATGAGGGAACTGATGCGCGCTGGGTCTAGTTCTTGTGGTTGTGTGTTCGCTGGCAGACGATGTTTTGGTCGGCCGTTTGAGCGTCCGCTCAAACTTCGATGATTTCCGAGGCAGGTCCGATCAATTCGTGAGAACGTTGCCGGCTGCATGCGCTCGGGGAAGCGCCGAAGAGTTAGATCGCGCGAATAGAACGTCGATAGCGGAGGTGGATTATACGCGGAGTATCTCTCCCTACGTACATACGCACACGTTCATGCGCGGGCTACGGATTCAAATGGCTCGATGTTTCTCCGACGGCCCCTGGTCTGTGGCCAACGAGGACACTGGATCAGAGCGGATAGCGTAGGACGATAAACGTCGGACTCTACTGGCGGCTAATCAAGGCCCAAGTTCGCGCTCAGGGTAAGCAGAGACTGTTAATATTACGTCATATATGCATGCATGTGAGTGTGTATGTATGTATGTATATATGTAGGCCTATATATGTGTGTATGTACATATGTATCGATGTATGTATCGATGTATGTATCCATGTATGTATGTATGTATGTATGTATGTCTGTATGCATGTATGTATGTATGTATATATGTATGTATATATGTATGTATATATGTATGTATGTATGTATGTATGTATGTGTATGTATATGTGTATGTACATATGTATCCATGTATGTACCGGGTATATATGTATGCATTCATGTATATATATATATGTGTATATATGTATGTATGTATGTATGTATATATGGATGCATTTGTTTGTCAAGATATTTTTTTAATGTATCATTGTTAAGAATCTCTCAAAACTGTTGCCTACACTAAACATCACGTGTCGTTCGTGTAAAATTTATCATATGTTGCGCATTATGTTAAATGCAATGGTTGCAGCTTCGTATATAAGTAAACAAGCATGTAAATATGGTAAGTCGTAGACATCATAAATATTAATATTTATATTGTCTATGGCCTTTGTAGTCTATTAGAATATCGTACAGATTGCATCATATGTTACAATCATGTCAAATGCTGCGCCATATGCGTCATGCGTGACGCGCCATGTGGCATGTGTCATTTCATGCGCGTCACGTGTCGTGTGATGTGTCACGTGGACTGTGTCACTTGTCAGCGTGCCTCGAAGTGTTTCCAATTAACGAATCACGTGAATTTAACTAATTAATGAAGAAAACACTTTGCAAGCAGACCAGAAAATTTCATCAAATCAAGGTCTTTCTAAACGAGTTTAGATAAGTTTAGGTTAACTTCGATCAAAGAAAATTGAGATGTGTGTCGATAAGTATTGACCAATGTATGTGTGTTTTTGTGTGTATGTCTGTGTCAGTACCTTTCTGAGATTCAGAGGAGGCCGTGGCCACTGCAAATGCGAGGCCCCAATCTCGAAGCATGCACGTCATAACCTGCTAAATTGCAGTTGTGAATTACAATACAAAAAATGTTACTGAATCATAAGAAGAAAATCTTTGGTTCGAATAAGAACATTTCTTTATTATTCTAAAGCAGACGAAAAACAGTATGCAAACATCAGTCCACTTAGCATGCGAGGCTAGGCCCAAATGGCCCTGCTGGCCCCCTCCCTGATAGGACCGGGCCTGTGTTATTTATTCCTATAGGACTCCAGGGCTACTCTGTATAAGATGATTTCAGTCTTCGGTCTACTTTGTAGCCTGACTCTGATTTCTTATCGACCGGGTTTCTCACGTGGATTACGACTGTTGGCTATGGTGTCATCTGAAGCGATAATCGACTGGTGTAGTGTGCATTATGATAAAGGCGCTATAGAAGTCATTAGATCAGATTAGATTAGATTGCACGTTAAAAGTTTGCCTGGATATAACAGACACTATTGTAGCCACACGAATCACAGGCATCACAACGACTTCATCGTAATCGTAATCAGAAATTCATAAAGCGCCATTTCTAAGTATACTCATCAGAGGCGCTCCTGGCCCGACGACCCAGAAACACTGGGGGAAAAGTAGGTCTTCAAGCGCTTGCGGAAGAGAGGGGGAGAAAGGCTGAGAAGTTCATGGCGCAGGTCACCAGACAAGCAGTTCCAAGATCTAGGGCCAGCCACAGCAAAACTTCTGCGTTGATCAGTGGCTGTTCGAGCCAATGGGACAAGCAAAGTCATCTAGCTAGACACTACTGTGCATTGTTGAACTGATAAGGCTCCATTGTGCACATATGGCGGCAGTGCTGATGAATGTGCTTTGACACGAGACAACTAATGTAGACTATTTGCAGACACTGTTGGTCTAATCTTAAGTAGTGTTTTATGCCATTTCCTTCTCCGATCTGTGATGCTTCATCGCATTGTAGGGTGAAGTTCTTCTTGTATAAAGAAGATGCAAAGCATAATTATTTTAACCGTTTTTTTTACGGTTCAATAACCCCATTTCTTACAGTGTATCAGCAGACTCTCCTGACATGTAGCATATGCATTTGCCTTTCACTGGACCGTCAACTAGGCCCTATCAGAAGGGAACAGCAGGGCCATTTGGTTTGGACCTCACCTGGTAAGGGGCCTCATGTTTACATACTGCTTTTCTTCTACTTTGAAATAGGAAAGAAAATGTCCTTAATCGAAGCTAAGATCTCCTATTTATGATTCGATAACTAGCAACAAATCTTTCGAATTAATTTTATTTATTTTATTATTTTTACCCGAGGTAAGTATAATCCCTCAGGTGGTGAAAAAATTGGTCCGGAGACAGTAATGAGCGTCTGGAACGACTACATCTCATCCGGCATCTCATTTTATTATTAATTATAATATTTATTTCTCCTTTTTTGTATTATAATTCACAACTTCGATTTAGTATAGGCTTGTGATTTGCATGCTTCGAGATTGGGGCATCGTATTTGCAGTGGCCCGGGCCTCCCTGGATCTCCGAAGGCCCCGACTGTTAACCTGTTCATCTATTCCATACAACTGGTAGACACGCACACAGGCAGACAGACTGATAGTCAGAGAGAGAGAGAGTCAGGGAGACAGACACTCAATAGGCAGAGAGATGATAGAAATATTGTATAGTGTGGTCTTTAAATAAGCAGAACTTCTTGAACTTCTGGTGGTTTGCAGTCAGACGCGCTGTGACTCTTACAATGAGCCACAGTAAGCATTGTGTCTATTGCAGTCATATTAATATCCGCAATGCGATCCGATTACTTCCATTGGTCAGCAGAATAAGAGTACTGTATCTCTCTGCCACTGCAAAGGTCGGGGTTAAAAACACGGACATTTCTGTTCCACTGACGCCCTCTGCTGAACTCGGCTGTTAACAAATACACTGATTTCAAACTTGCGAGAAAATTCCGACTGGCAGGCTTTCTTCGTATGCGTAGGCCGAGAAAATGAAGTCGCCATACTACGCATGGTCGCTTGGTTATAGAACGGCGAAAAAGAGGACTGGCATATGCCGAGGCCAAGTTAATCGAAGTAGCCAACGCTTCATGCCCACAAATTGGCTTAAGGGAGTGCTTTTGTATGTTGTCATTGTTGCCCTGTATACAGAACGAGTTATGATATACACCGGTGTTCACTGATGCGTGAGGTGATTTTATCGGCTCTTCGTGCATGACTGCCTCGTTTGTTCCCGGATCGTGGTAATACTTCATGGGCCATTGATCCCATCGTCGGCTATTAAAATGCCTTCCAATTAACTGGCTCTATGTGAACAAGGATCGATTACAGTATAAGTTGAAAGGCACTTTATAAATATGACATGGTATGGTCTTGTGAAGAGAATGCCTGCACAAACAGCTGGTTATTTAAATGCACTCATTGTCTCCAAATACTACAACAAAAACGCGTGATGTTGGTGATAATACCAATGATGAAGACGATGATGATGGTGGTGACGATGATAACGGTGTTGACGATTGGGTGATGATGATAATGATTATGATTATAATGATTATGATTATGATGACGAAGATGATGATGGTGGTGATAATGATAACGATGATGATGGGGACGATGATTATGATGATAACTGTGATGAGGATAACGATGACGACAACGAAAATGATGACGACAACCATAATTTATTACTCATTATATAAATATATGTGTTTTTTAAAGATTCATTTAAAAATGACGATGATGCATGCCATGTTTGTTAAAGTCGTGTCTGATTATTGTGGCCATACAGAATGTTCATACACATATTCTGTGTAGCAATGAAGCATGTACACCGACTCTATAAGCAGATAACTGTGGCCGCTTATGTAGTGGCCAACTAAAGTATCTGGCTAACAAGCGAAACTAGTTGGGTCTTATCACCAGCCAATTGTGCCCATGAACATTCTACAAATCTACCTTAGTGTCTAATCTTGTCTATTCTTCTTGTCTAATTTCCGCAGTGTGAGGAGGGTGGTAACACAAGCAATAATTGTAATATAGAAGTCTGATAAAATTACGCACTTAATATGGACTGCTGCCAAACAATTTTGTATAATTAATGTGAGGACAAAATTAACCTAAATTGCCAGACAATTGAGCACAATCTCCTATTAATATACAGTCTGTTAGCGCTTCAGCTACCGCTATGGCTTCTACATTTAAGTCTAATATACATACATACATACATACATACATACACACACACATACATACATACATACAAACATACATACATACATACATACATACAATGATGATGATACCAATGATGATGACGTCTACAACCATGATGATGATAACACTCGCGATGATGGTGTTAATTATGATGATGGTGTCGATGACAACGACTAATCAGCGACAATGGAATGGATTGTGATGAAGACCATGATTATGAAAGCCATGATGATAATGATGACCATGATAGTGGTAATGCTGATGATGATGATGATGATAATGTATAAGTTTACTGAGATGATGGAAATCAGGGGCATAATTCACCCAATTCTCTTTTTCTCCTCCCCACCCCAGCAGAAAACTCTTTAACCCCTCTGATCAAAGCTGAACTGTTTCCTATTGATCTCTTTTGACCAGGACAGATCGATCGAATCCTTAATTCAACGGATCATCCCGTCCAAATACCTATCGATTTCACCAAAGACCAATGTAATGCAGCAAAGATTCACCAAGTGAATATACGTATATATATATAAATTGTCAATATATACATATATGTAATCTCTTCTGTAAACATGTCTCTGCTTATATATATATATATATTCAACTCTGAAAGATTCATATAGAGCGATATATAAATGACCAGATATATATATATATAATTCATACACTAACATACATATATGCATATACATACACATAAATGCAATAAGACACTTAGACATGCATACACTAAAATGCATTTATATATTGCTTGATTGAGTAAATATAGAATAATGATTGATAATTATTTAATATTATGTTCTAAGTTGATCAATGCTGCATTTGCATACATGGTGATTTTATATGCATATATGATGAAATTCCCTATACAAATTGTCTAATTTAGACGCGAATAAACTGAAGAATATTCACGCTTAGTAAGGAATATGAAATTTACGCATATACATTGCTGATGAATATTAATACATATAAATGAATATTACGCAAATAGCTGATGAATATTCATACACATGAATAAAATAAATGTATATATATATATATCGATTTGCTTACATGAACGTATGCGTACAAATGAACCTTAAACGTATATAGTCCAAACGTATATAGTCCAAACGTATATATTCCAAACACCACCCACCGTAGCCGCCCGACTGCCTGCCTGCCAGACTCTTGGATCTCGACCTGGAACCGAACCCTTCTTGTCTATCGATTTTGTTTTGACTGAGCACCTGTGATTAAGCTGGTTCCCGCGACTTAGCTTTCGTTGGGCGCTGTAGAAATCTCCAGTTTACGATAGCCTAAATTTAAATGTGCTTTATAATAGGCCATGTAAATAGACTTATAGGTCATAACTGATTGTAGATAGTGTTATCGCCTGCTACATATATGTATATATACTATGTTATCTGAATACAAATAAACGTAATATACGTATGCTGAACTTCAATTTATGTTTATGGAACAAATTGATTATATTTAGCAAGGTTTTGGCAATATTCCTACACATTTATATATATATATATGAATCTGAAATCTTTACCTAAAGATGCTTTTGATGAGTCCATTAAAAGCCCTGAATAAATATTTCAATACATGCATATATGTATATATTGTCTCGTTACATGTGACAATGTGCAGCTAGTTGGCAAATATAGTAAAATTACAGTAAAACATTTATTCTGATATCCGTTTGTATCGAAGTTAAAAAATCTATTTAGCAATACTAAACTCTAAGTTCTATATTATTGCATATATCTGCATTGATTTTAATCTATCATTTAAATGGAATTTGACTGTTATTTCGCTTCAATTGCTTTGCAGAAATATAGGTTCAATTTATGTATCCGTGTATATATATAACTGTATATATATGGATGTAGAGGAATATATATTTGTGTATAATAGCATACAGTTGTATTTGTATTTACTTGTATTTGAATTGAAACTGCGTATACGTACACAAGTATGTATATTTGTTTGCATGTATAGAATCGAATCTGAATTATGTATGAATATTTATATGTACGTGTATGTATGTATATGTAGAATTAAACTTAAAAGCATATTTGTGTGTATATGTATTATATGCATGTGTCAGTATATTTGGTGTATAGGTATCCATTTCGCTGAGTAAAGTCATTTGTCATCTTTTTCACCCTAATTGTTGCCAGTCTGACACCTAATGGGTCTGGTGGGCAAAAGAGTAGTCTAAGCCCAGCGGGGCGCAGGGTGCGATCTATTGCACGTGCGATCCTACACCATGCCTCGACTGACCTATGTTGAAATCTATCCGTCTGACTTTTCTACCAACGGTAGACAGCCGACGCTATTTTACACTTTCTTAGAAAACGACGACAAAGCAAGATATTCAAACTTAACGCAAGAGTTCCGTTTATAAATAGCTTATATATATATATATAAAGGACGAAATTATACATATTCATTCACAAGCTTTATATGTAATTAGCCTATGATATACAATGGTAAAATGCATCTATGCATGGTACCGTTTGCCTATAAGGAAATGTTTAAAATTAACATACTAAGAGGATAGATAGATGGATGGATAGATATATAGATAGACAGGAATTATACCTTGTATGTGACGTTTTGTCTTAATATTCAGTCAAACTTTTTTATATAAAAGTAAATATAATCACTGATTGTATAAGAAGGTATCTTGCTGCAGAGATTGCGAACAACTTCAAGTAGTGACAAAGGCGATATAATATATAAATAAATTGAAATAATGACGATAACTTAGTTTTTTGTTTATATTATAATCTGCTGTTAGATTTTCATGTGCGGGTAAATTAGTTAAATATCAATTAACCAGGATAGAGTTGCATATTCTATTAAAAATCGTAGACTAATTTGTTGAGCTGATTTTTTTCTACAGTAATGTGGATGTTTTGCGACAAGCTGTCGTAGAGATACACCTTAACAACATGTGTTGAGTCTAAACTAACAAACTCTTTTTTGACCGGTTCTCCGCGGTTTTTTAAAGAGTAACTTAACACAATTCAGAGTTCACAGATCACGGAACGTTTTCATAACTGTTTTTAAATTTTACTTCTGGAATAAGATGTAAGTTTAGAATTGTATAATATTAGAAGATTTAATACCTGGGTAATTTTACATAAATTATACGCTTTACTATTTTTACCGTGCTTAATAAGACTTGTATAATTGTATACATTGTATATGGGTCTATATATGTATATTGTCATATAGGTCGGTCTGCATATTATATTATATGCAAATATCTTTGAATGTATATACTGTATATGTATCCCATCCTTCTGTACCTGTATAATTTCAGTATTGAATACAGGATATATATTCTGATTCATTGGTCATTTGGCCTACGCATGGCTATATCCGAAACCTGGCCTAATCATTTTCTTAACGATTTTTGCTTAACTAAAGAAGCCTATTCTAACGCGAAAGCTGATTCCGACTCTCAAGCTGATTCCTTTTGAACCCTGAAGAAAAATATTCTACCATTTCGTTGACCGATATACAAAGGCGCTTAGCTTAAAGGGTGGACAGTGTAGACCTAGTTAGTCCTGAACTCAGCGAGCGACGTAGCGGAAGAGAATGACAGGAAGTCATGCATCAGTGATTACCCGATCGAGATCCTGCAACCGGATATCCGTTCCACTGAGTTCCGATTATGGAATTAAGCCATGTGTATCGACGGTCCATGCGTAGCCGTAACGACTCTGGTCACTACGGTCCAGCCCCCTACTGGAAAGGCGTGTTTACTCATGCGTGAATTACGTTCCACCACGTCGGCTTTTAAAACATCCGTCCGCACTTTCTGCACTCCTCCACGACCACATTTCCATGTACTCCGCGATTCCAATTTGGAAATGGAAACCGGCCTTATTCTCACCCCCCCACACACACACACACGCACACGCACGCACACAATGCTATATTAAACAATGCATAGTCGTTCAGATTAACGTACAATTTTTATTAGCCCGTTAATTTATAGTGCGCCGTATATATATTATATATTATATATGCATATATATTTTCATGCTTCGCCTTTGAGATGTTTGTAAGAGGCCATAATGATGATGATGATGAGTTCTCTGCCTGAAGGCAGGTCCATTGGTTTTATGCCACCCTGGGATGAGATGAATGAGGTTGCCTTCTTCACTGACAATTGTGGGTGAGCAACTTGTCCAAGGTCGCTACGCAGTGGCTTGAGGCAGATTCGAACCCGCAACCTTCCTGTTACAAGGCACAGATCATACCACTACACAGGCTGTAGATCATCACATATCTTTATCGAAACATTCTAATCTTTACCAATATTCATGCTGTAAAGATATCAAAAAGCAAAATATATGAATAGTTGTGGTTTAACATTGGCTGGTTAAAACTGTTCCATTTGCAGCGCCACACAACAACCAGGTTGTAAGGTCAGTTTCTGTGTCAGATCAGATTGCTAATTGAATATATCTTGAACAACGTAAATTTAAATATCAATTTTAGAGTTTCTTGCACAAAACTATACAGTGATACGAATATCAATCGTTTATTTATCTAATCATATTTAAATAATATACATGTGCGTTTTGTATATCATAATGCATATTCATTTTGTATATCATAATGCATATTCATTTTGTATATCATAATGCATGTTCATTTTGTGTATCATGGATATTCATTTTGTATATCATGCCTATTTATTTTGTATCTCGTGCATATACATTTTTCTATATCATGCATATTCATTTTTTTGTCTCATGCATATTCATTTTTTATCTCATGCATATTCATTTTGTATATCATAATTATATTCATTTTGCATATCATAATGCATATTCATTTTGTATATCATAATTATATTCATTTTGCATATCATAATGCATATTCATTTTGTATATCACGATGCACATTCATAATGTACGCTCAGCACATTATGATTCACGGGTATTGGAATACAAATGATTTTAATGGGCAAATGATCGATTGCTTGAGTTATTGATTGTTGATTCATCTGTTTAATTATTTTCCCAAGCTAGCATTGACTCTTCTGGATTTGTAAAAAATTAAACTATCTGAACAAAAGGGAAATATATGGCAAATCAGGCCTTGTTTTACGCAGTTTGTTTATTTATTTATTTATTTATTTATTTATTTATTTATTCAAATGTCTATAACGTAAAAATGTATAAGCCGTTAGAGTTTTAATCAGTTCTAATGTAAAACTGTGTGACCAATTTCTAATGCAATGTATTTATTTTACCTTCCTCTGGCAAACATTCTTAAAACCGTTAGGTGATGTTTAGCTGTTAAATATAGGCGCTATATTAATGACAATGAAATATTATAATTAGTGCAAACGTAACCGAGCATGAGCAAACCCTCAGAAAGTTGGAAGAAAATCAAAACTGAGCTACTTGAGATATTGCACTAGATTGAACTGGAACAGCTGGAATAACTCCTCAGACTGAAGAAAGAAGATACTGGAGATAGAAACAAATGGAAAAGGAGGATCCGTGTGGCTGACCCCTCCCTATAGGAGGGATTAATTCCAACCAGAAGGAAAGAGAGAGAGGGTTGGAACAGCTGAACAATTAGGTGAAAATCGCAAGTGTCTATCACAATAAATGAGAAAACAAATATTTACAGATGTAGGTGCTTTCGCGGTTACTGTAAAGAAATATTTCTTAACATTTTCTTAACATTTATTTTCTACTGTTAAGAAATAGGTGAGTATTTCGCGACTTTGTGAGGGGTTTCTCGTGTACGCTCAGAAATGTGCGAAAATATAGGCTTGTAAGTGAACTTGTTTAGGAACTGGATATCTCTGTAGGTGCTTGTAATTTCAACGGACGTCGCAAATTAAGAACAGACCGTTTGCTTCGGGATATTGTGTCTACGACCACGGAGGCTTCTTTTAAGTTCATGTCTTCTCACGAGTATCGCCGATATATATATATATATATATATCATACATATATATATATCATACATACATATATATATCATACATATATATATATATGTCATGTGTTTCATTTGTGTGTGTAATATATATATATATTGTGTTTCATTTGTATGTATACACATATAATTATATAAGTATGTATGTTAATGACTGCATGTGTGTATACATGTATGTGTGTGTATGTAGCACTTTGTGTTTCTATATATGCCTATGTTTCATTTGTATGCATGAATACATGCCAAATCTACGTATATGTATGCATGTATTTATGTATGTATGTATGCATGTATTTATGTATGTATGTATGCATGTATGTACGATCTGCGTAAGGAAGTATGTATATAATTATGTGTGTATGTACGACCTGTGTATATATGCACGTATGTACGAAGTGTGTATGTAAGTATGTATGCATGTATGTATGTGTAATGTATGTATGTATTTGGACGGATGAGTCGATAGATAGACGGATGAATGGCTATAAAGTATAAACATGACCTAATGCGTTTATTTATGTAGAGGCCGTATGCATATTTATGCAGATATTCCAATAGACTTGCAGACCATTTCCATTCATAAAATTGTTCGACGTGATGCCCCACTTTTGCACAGTTTCATCCCCCATCACTGGCTTTATTTAAATGCTTATGTGTGTCTTCGTGTGTGTGTCTGTGTGTGTGTCTGTGTGTGTGTCTGTGTGTGTGTCCACGTGTGCATATGCCTGTCTGTGCGTGTCTTGTTTTCATGCTTCAGACTTCTTCTCAATGTTTTGAGCTCTGCTGGTTTTCTCTGCACCGTTAAAAATAGCGGCTCTTGTTTCACCTTGAAGCGATGTTCCAAGTTCCTGTTTATTTTTGAGTTATCTATAATTTTAATCATACATATGCATTAAACTCAATAGAATATGTATGTATATATATATATATTCACATATGTACTATGCATGTGTGTATATATAAATGCATATATGAAATCTGTCAATGATCTATATGCTTCTGGTTGAAGCTTCACTATTTTTTTTTACTTTCTAAAATCATTGAAAAGTGCGTACAGCATGGCAGTCATATTTTTTCTTCACACTGTGTTTTTTGTATTCAGTAATCCTCTCCCTTCCCCAGAAAATCAAAACTCGAAATAAATCAAAGGCGCCGCCAAATCGCAGATCAAAGCGGGCGCCGAATATCGGGGCAACAACAGTCGAGGTGTCAGTTCCCGAATGGAAACTCAGACCCGTCGATCGACTTTCCAGTTCCCCAGGGACGAGCATCTGGGTGAGAGGCTGACTGGCACCAGTAGGGGGGGGGTGCTTCTGCCTCTTCCGTAGCCCTGCGGGAAGCGATCACAAAGGTGGCAGGGAGTTGGAGTCTGATTCAAAGGGGCGTTCGTTCGGCTGCTTCCCGCAGAATAATGAGGCTTAACGCTGATCGTTCGACCGACTGTCAGACTGACTTGATGCCCTCTCACCCTTCCTCGCCCCCTCTTCCTCTTCCCTGATGCCAGATGCTGAGGAAAGTGTCAAAACATCAGTTGCTCTACCCCAACACTGCAGGCTCTCTTCTTACCTACCTCTATCTCTCTCTTCTCTCGTTCTCTCTCTTTCTGTCTCTTTCTCTGTCTCGCTCTGTCTGTCTCTCTCTCATATATATATGTACATATATGCACGTATAGAGATAATACGTATATATATATATATATACGTGCATGCAACATATATGTATGTACGCGTATATTTATTTAAGCTCTATTCCCACCTGTTCTCTCTCTTCTTCGTCTATCGGGATCATTTTATCTCTATCTATCTATCTATCTATCTATCTATCTATCTATCTATCTATCTATCTATCTATCTATCTATCTATCTATCTATCTATCTATCTATCTATCTATCTATCTATCTATCTATCTATCTATCTATCTATCTATCTATCTATCTATCTATCTATCTATCTATCTATCTATCTATCTATCTATCTATCTATCTATCTATCTATCTATCTATCTATCTATCTATCTATCTATCTATCTATCTATCTATCTATCTATCTATCTATCTATCTATCTATCTATCTATCTATCTATCTATCTATCTATCTATCTATCTATCTATCTATCTATCTATCTATCTATCTATCTATCTATCTATCTATCTATCTATCTATCTATCTATCTATCTATCTATCTATCTATCTATCTATCTATCTATCTATCTATCTATCTATCTATCTATCTATCTATCTATCTATCTATCTATCTATCTATCTATCTATCTATCTATCTATCTATCTATCTATCTATCTATCTATCTATCTATCTATCTATCTATCTATCTATCTATCTATCTATCTATCTATCTATCTATCTATCTATCTATCTATCTATCTATCTATCTATCTATCTATCTATCTATCTATCTATCTATCTATCTATCTATCTATCTATCTATCTATCTATCTATCTATCTATCTATCTATCTATCTATCTATCTATCTATCTATCTATCTATCTATCTATCTATCTATCTATCTATCTATCTATCTATCTATCTATCTATCTATCTATCTATCTATATCTATCTATCTATCTATCTATCTATCTATCTATCTATCTATTTCTCTTTCTCTCTCTTTCTCTCTCTTTCTCTCTCTTTCTCTCTCTTTCTCTCTCTCTTTCTCTCTCTTTCTCTCTCTTTCTCTCTCTTTCTCTCTCTTTCTCTCTCTTTCTCTCTCTTTCTCTCTCTCTATCTGTCTTGTGCCCTCAATATCTCTGTCAGTCACTCACTCAGTCAGTCAGTCTGTCTGGCTGTCGCTTTGTCTTTCTCAGTGCATTCTCTATACGGCGGTGGGAGCATTGCTAAAATAATGGCCGTTTTCATTTGCCTAATGTCGACATCACCGTGTCGCAGCCAATTCCCCCAGAGCCATCGCTAGACACCTGGACACCGAACTCAGACTGACTTTTGTCGCTGATATGCCGTGTATCCGTCACCATCTGTCACTTACCCCTCTGCGTCTCCCTCCCTTGCACCTGATCCCGCGTCAGGGGTTCTTGTCTCGCGTCACCCTGATCAAAGCCAGGCCTCGCCCCACGGGACGACAGTCGACAGCTTGTCATCCCCGTTGATCCCTCGCCTTAGAAACGGCCAATTTTGACGGCAACCCCCTCGCCAACCAGTTGTTACCCGATGCGAATGGGATGCGGTAAATACGACTTCTGATGCTAAGCAAAATCGAAAATTACTGATTGGTATCTTATGAGGATGGTTTTACCCCTTTCATGAGGATGGTTTTACCCCTTCTGTCGTCTGCGCCTCCCCTGACAGGGTTTGATACATGAAGAGGGATTAGGGATGTCCTTTAACTCGCAGCGCTAGGTTTTCCAATATATAGATTCAGGGGGCAATAGCTTTCGAGCAGGGGACACATAAATCTGCAGTTCATGACTGATGGCGGATCCAGAAAGAGAAGTCCCTTAAGCTAACCCCTAAGCAGCCGTTGGTATGAAGTGTTGCGACTTCATTTTTCTTAGCATCGGCATATGAGGGCCGGTGGCTGTAATTAACGTCGTCGAAAAATTTGAACGACCTTTCTAAGAATCTGCAGGACATTTATGACAATTTCGTACCCGTCAAGGTTTTCACAAGAAAGCAATCTGCTTTCACTAAAGGGTTTCCTAAATCAGGATTTTCAGGACTTTTTTCTCTCCAGTTGCCAAATTTTTAGTATACCTTTGTTGTCTTGCGTTGATCCATATTATCATCATCATCATTACCATCATAAACAACTCTTCACCTACATAAACAATTTTATGTAACTTTGTCATGTAAGTGGGTAGGTATAGCTTCTGTTTACATCTGACAAGCGCACATACATTACGTTGTATAGAACGACTGCATGCATATTTAAATGGATTATAACATGAGGAAATATAATTAACTCCATCACTGTCTTTAATAGGGTAGTGCCAGTCCCAAGCCTGGCTAAAGGAGGAGGGCGACGTCAACGGCCTTTGATGCCATAAGATGTCGGTAAACATTGGAACTACTACTAGGAAATATAATCGACGGCAATGCATAACTAAAGGAAATACGTAGATTCACAAAAGTAGTTCTAATTACAGTATCATGTGTGGGGGTAGACTTGCTTGATGGAATTCACGCGTGTAACAGTTGAGGTGTCTTCTCTCCCTGTGATGTTTGGCAAAAACAGGAATTTGTAATTCACTTGGTGTTTTTGGACAAACCTTTTGACTCTACGCAGCGCTTGTGAGTATATCGTCCTTCGCTCAACTTTTAAGTAGCGCTTTAGAAATTTTCGAGATTACGAGAAATAACATCTCTCGTGTGGCCTGTACCAAAGTACACGCGACCGAAATTATACCGGTGGAAATCTAGCGCTATTCATAGGTGTAAAGAATTAATGTTATAAACACATTGACATTTGACAGTGATAGATTGAAGCTAGTTGGACAGAGTATAACATGCGTGCAGGTTTTTCAAATCCACCACAGGCCATCTTTGTATTCGGACTTTCACATCTTCCGTCCAGCAGAGAGGTCGACAGAACTGGATGATTGTCGGAAGGGGTGTGTTACCCTACAGCTGCGGATGGGGGCGCTCGTATGATCCATCTAGGGCTTCGGACAGCTGACATTTCCGCCACGCCTTGAGGCACCTTTTCAGAAGTCTCTTTGCCGACGAGGTGTCGTTTGCTGAACAACAAAGAGAAACTCATTCAAATTCAATGGATGCGCAAACAGTCCAACTGTGAAAGAATTTCAGTAAATGCTGGGGAACGGCAGCGTTCTCAACACTGAATGGGTCTATCATCCCCGTTCTCACCTGCCCTCTTTAGAAGGTTACCTTAGCTTTGACCATGTTTTTAACGCATACGGGCGAACTATACGAAGCCCTATCCATGTGGCTTAAACTAGGTTTCATGTTTTACACTAATAAAAGATAAAAGCCCACTATTAATTATTATTATGCAATGGGAACGTAATTAGTTATTATTATACAGTATAGAAGTAAAATTGAATAAGTTAAAGAAGTCCTCAGTGAAAGGCAAAATTATTAGACAGAACACACAAAAAACACACATACTATCGAAATACTTGCATAGAATTGCAATATAATGGCCACAGCACTGATTGCCATGGATTGTCTGGTCGTTAAGGAAGAGTCATGTATGGACAACATGTAACGAAGCAATGTGGCAACTTGTTAATCGTTTTTAATATAATGCATTATTTATTTATTTCAAAAACTTATTACTTGCATAGTCAGGAAATCTGAATCCGAGTCGGGGACGTTTAGTGGCTATTGGGGGAAGAAGAAGTCTTTCAAAGTCCAGAGAAAAACAAGAGTTTTTTGCGTAGATCTTGTTAAAGGTCAAAGGTAACCTTCATGTATGAAGGACAAAGACCTCTATTATCCTCGAACAAATTTGATTAGTTTCTGCTTTAAATGTTTATCATTTCTAATATATTTTATTACCAGATGTTGGTCTAAATATTCATCGTGTCTGCTTTTACTAATTTCCAGTCCTTGCATGTACGGAGTCTTTGTTTAGAATGTTGTTTATTTGCTATTTATAATGTTTTTGTCGCGTTTGTTTTCTCAACTTTCTTGTCGATTGTTTGTAACTCGTATCGATTCAGTGATGAGCTTTTGGAACCAGTGGGCTATATTTCCCAATCATCTACTGCATTGGGATGAAAGACTCAAACTAGGGCTAGGATACAACGGGATAGCCTCAAAATAAGCAAGGAACTGACGCGTTTTGCGTCTTATTTCATGTTACAATGTATGTATGCGTGCACTCTTTCACCTAGCCAGCTAAGCCAGTTTTCCCAATCTTGACCCCTAATATATACAGTATATATAGTGGCATTACACATATATATTCTACATTCTTACTTGCGTCTTTGGAGTGGATGACAAGGCTAATTACCGCTAACCTCTGAACCCTGAACTTTAAAGGTCATAGTACAACTGAAATAGGAATGCCGATGATGGGCTGTATACACTAAATTGGAGTGATGAAGTGATGACTGATTCCTGTGCTTGCTCACCTACAGCAGATGTCTAGGGATGTATATAGCTATGTTTACTTTATTTATATGTTCCAGCATATACTTTATACCATGGGAAATATGTTATATTGAATATATATATATATATATATATATATATATATATATATATATATATTGAAATCTGACTGCAGCGCAGTCTGTATATGTCAGTGCAGAAACGAATCATACTTCAGTTCGTTTTGGAATTGGGTTAAAATAAGAAGTATACCATCAACAGAACTTTCATTTGTAAGCCTATATTATGTGAGTGCTGGCGGTATAATAGTCCGTGATTCTATTACCACTATAGGCCTATTTCCTGAGACTGATATGAGGAATGAGTAGAAGTACCAACGCTTTCTAGATGACGAATGATGAAGTAAGTGCAGAATATAATTTGCTTGTGAAATCACTTTGCAGCATGAGTTATCATTCAAATTCATTTCAAATTTGGCCTATAAGAACTTAAATCGATTAAAAGTAAATACATTGAAACTAATGAGCACTCTTGTAGACACAGGCCTCTATACAGATATATATATATATAATTTATTAGTTAATTTTATTTTTTGAATTTTATTAGTGAACAATTGTATTATTTTAGATTTTAAAAATTCGATTTAATTATGGGCCTTCGAGTCTCCTGCCCGGATTTATCTCGGCGGGGCTTCTAACTACTGTCAGTATTGTAGATGAGAATGAAATGTTGTCAACTTTTATTAGGTTGTGCAGTACATCGTGTATCAACTGCTCTATATGAATACAAGGTGGAACCTTAAAATAATCCTGCCTTAAAATAATGCAAGACACATAGCCCAAAATGACATATTTTGTAAAAATATCTCTCAGCTTCGGGGACTTCCTCCTGCCCCGACCAGAAACTTTGCCCCTGGACTCCACAGGAGGCTTCGCACTCGACATGTGACCACCTTATAGTGAAATTTTGAATATAACCATGTATCGATTACTAAAGAAGTAAAGTATCCCATATCCCACAGATTGGACGTAGGGGAAGGCGTTCATTTCCTTTTCTTTAGGCCCTTGAGCCGGAAGTGGACGAATCCCAAGATCCTGGACACGAGGCCAGAGCATCGCTGGATTTACCGTTTCATCATCATCATCAAGAACCATGGGCTCAGCGCCCGTAGGTGTCCGCTGCCGTCTTCACCAAGTTCTTCCATCGTTCCCTGTCCATCGCCGTGTGACTCAGCTCCTGAAGTGATGCTCCTCCCTTTACCGTTTACTTACCAGCTTAATTAAGAGCGTTCCAAATTCTACAGCTTGGTGACAGAAGCACGGTGGGCGCAAACAACTTGCCCAGGGTCGTTACACGTAGTCGAACCCACAACCGCATGATCACTGACTAAACGCGTTACCGATAGACCACTGTGCTGCTATCGATTACCGCAAGATTATTATCGTTGTCACACATATATAGAGGACTTTTCGGCGCATTGCAGACAATAGCAGCTTCACTGGGCATTGTCTGTCGGCGTCATATGCGCGTTAGCCTCTCCATTCAACGGCAGATCAATGGAAAACGAGCTAAGCCGTAATCGTAATCGTAATTCCGACATTTCTACAGCGCCCAACGAAAGTCACGTCACGTGGACTAGCTTATTCACAGGCGTAATTCGCTATAAGGCTTCTGAAAAGGGAATGAAACGCTGAATAGTTCCTCTCTATTCTTTCGACGCACCATACAATATGCGTTCCACGACAATTTCTCCCTAATTGTTATTAAACATAGACACCATAATTATACGTATTTATATTTATATATATTCATATATATTATATATATGTATATATATTCACATATTAGGCTTGCTATGTGCCATGAAGGTTATATATGTGCAGGATCTACATTTCTGTCTATGTATACAATATTTTATATATATTTCTGATAAAAATACTTATATGTCGTGTAAGAACCACGGGCTTAATATAGCGCCTATGAATACCATTGATATATGTGCATTGCATGTAATGTAGATGTGCATTGTGTACATGTATCAATTTATATATATATATATTGCATGTATATTTATGTTATTTATGGCTACATATATTTGATCCATAACTATATATATCCTCTATTTAAAATTTTGATATATATATATAGCTATAGATTTGATATGTGTAAGAATTGCAATTGTATCTATGTGTACAATACATTATAAATATATATTTATATAAATACCTACATCAGTAGTTATATGCACATGTGTATGATCCGCGAACTTAATATAGCGCCTATCAGTTACCTCTCAATTGTGTGCATTGTATCTAATGCATAAATGTATAATATATATAATGCATTGGATGTCTATACATAGCTAAATATTTGGACACAAAGATATATATAGTCTATATATAAATTGTGTAGTCTATCTTATGTTGTGTATTGCTATGTGTATTTGATCCATGACTATATATAGCCTATATTTAAATATGATATCCATATCTATACATAACCTATATTTAAATTGTGTAGTCTATATTATATTGTATATTGTATATATGCTATGTATATTTGATCCATAACTATGTACATAACCTATATATAAATATGATATCCATAACTATATATATAGCGTATATATATACATATATATATATAATATATATATATATATATATATATAGTAATGGAATTTGTTGAGTGTAAGAAATGCCATTGCGAGTGACGTGTGTGTCAGTCCGCTTCAATGAGCGCCTGTTCCGAGTATGGTGCGTATGGGTCGGGTGGTAGAGAGAGTGGTCGAGAGGGTGGTAGAGAGGGTGGTAGAGGGGGTGAGATGGTAGGGACGGGCGGCAGTGGAGGCACTTTTGTCTAATTAAGGCTCTTACGGTCGACCGGAGAGCCAACTGACGTCTGCATGCGATTGTGGACCCGCCTTCGATCGGCGACCACAATGAACCCGTCTCAGATTAATGGCAGTGCCTGTCAACCGACTCTGAAACGCATCCGTCAGGTTCAAATCCACCCTCACCCTACACCACATACGCTCCCTCGACTATTTTAGCCCCTTTTGTATGTATCTAATCATTTATATAGCGCATTTTTGAGAACCTCTCAAAAGCGAAATGTGCCGTGTATATTTCTAATATTATTATTTTTGTATTTATTAAGCGCCACTATATGATGACTAAGAACTAATCGATGGCGCTTAGCAGTTGTGATGTATTGTATTGTATTTGATAACTTATATAGCGCTATTACTGAACAAATCACTTAGAGGCGCTTTCAGCATGAGAACCCCTGAGTTATGAGTGAAGTACTTGCTCAAGGACCCTGCACAGTAACCGTCTCAGAGAAGGCTCGAACCCGTACCGTCCACGCTACAAGCCGAGCGCTCGAACAAACTGGCTACCATTTAGAATATGGGTAACATGGTCATACCTTTATACAGTTCACGTTCATTCATGAATATATATGTATTCGTTTTATTTTCTCAGATGTATATATAGTGTGAAAACTTCTCTTACTCCGGGGCTTAGCTTGGAATGCCTCTGAATAGATATCTGAAGAAGCGCTATATAAATATTTTTAATGAATGATTGAATATGCAAACATACAGAGTATATGCAATATATGCATATCCGTTATGTAGCTCATCTATCCAACTACCTCTGCCCCAATCACTATAACCAATCCTAATCATATTAATATATGTTAAAATATATAATTATGCCTATTAAATATATATGTATACTTTAATATGCATAAAATATTAACATGTTTGCCGATTGTATATTATCTATTTTTATGATCAACGAATAGAAATGTTTAGACCTTTTGATTGGTTGGTCCATGACAATTGTGTATTGTTAATACACACATAGGGAGTTTAAATGTGCCCGATAGAAAAATCCTACTCCCATTCACATGTATACAATATAGCTTTAAATTCGTAATCGTAATCGATATCGAAAATTCTACAGCGCCCAACGAAAGCCACGTCACGGGGACCAGCTTATTTACAGGCGCTCAGTCAAAACAAAATCGATAGGCAAAAGTGTTCGGTTCCAGGTCAAGATCCAAGAGTCAGGCAGAGAGACAGCGTGGCAGCTACGGTGGATGATGTTTGGGATTGGAGCGGAAAGAGGGATAAGAGGAAGAAGGGGAGTACTGCGGTTGCCAGACCGGTGGCGTGGAACAGTCTTCCCGAGTACATGTCAAGTCGTCCCCTTCACTGGACACATTTAAAACACGGCTAAAAACTTTCCTTTTCAGCCTATCCTTCGACGGGAATGCACAGATGAATGTACAGCGCCCTTTTTTCAACCTCGGTCCTGTTACGGCGCTATATAAATTGTCTTATTATTATTGACCCATTACAGTACGTATGCATGTATATTTGCAATTTTCATGGTTATATGTCGATGTGTAGTTATAAAACTGTGGTGGTCAGTTAAATAACGCATTTTAAGAACATCTCAAAAATGCTACTCGGGTCTACACTGAAATGCTATACTTCAGCGTCCAATGGATGCTGAATTTCGTTATGTTCTGTTCAAGCCAGCTGCTGCAACTGACGGCACTGCTCTTATTCATACATGCACAAAA
Organism: Norana najaformis; assembly: GCA_964023275.1. Classification (NCBI taxonomy): domain Eukaryota; kingdom Metazoa; phylum Annelida; class Clitellata; order Crassiclitellata; family Hormogastridae; genus Norana; species Norana najaformis. The sequence continues at coordinate 8,020,600 of OZ029915.1, forward strand.
TTATAATTGCATGCAGTCGATTATATATTTATGAATTTATATATATGTGTGTCTGTACATGTATATCCATGTGTTTTTATGAATATGTATATATATACAATCATATGCAGTTGTATATGCATGCTTTTTTATGTATATATATATATATATATGTTTATCTATTATCATATGCATTTGTATATGCCTGCTTTTCATGTATATGTATGTACATGTATATCTATATATATAATTATGTAAATTTGTTATCGGATGTGTGTGCATATGTATGCGCTTTAATGCATATATATATATGTAGATCCATACATATGTTTATCTATTATCATATGCATATGTATATTTATGCGTTTTACGTATATGTACGTCTATATCACAGAACCAAGTGATCAATTTTCCATTATAATTATGTCGTAATATAATCACTATATATACATATACCAATGAATATATATATATATTCATATATGTTTATGCTCATACGTATGCATATATATATATATTCATGCATGAAAGCAGAGCCCATGGGATGCCGTATATGCTTGTATAGAACTAATTTATAATTTAAGCCGTACATTGGAAAGCAAAGGTTTCACATAGAACTGCACGATTCTCTGTAGCCCATATATATATATATATATATATATATATATATATATATATATATATATATATATATATATATATATATATATATATATATATATATATATATATATATATATATATATAAAATATATTATATATATATTTATATTCACATGCTATATTTCTATCAACACATGTTTCTGAGCATTTATATAGCTCAAAGGTTACAGTATTTTTTGTAATTTATAGTTCCATTGAAATATTCATTTCTATATTTCCGCCTACAATTCCTCTTTCATCCAATGGACTCAAATGTCTTGCTTGCTCACTTACCGACTTACTTACTTACTTGCTTACTTAATTACTTCAGCTTAATTTATTGCTGTTATAGTTAAATTTATGGTATATTTATTTAACATATTTTCAACGAAAGTTCTTGGTGTCGTTTTCTTGGCGCATGAAGGATATTTTGGCTGAGGCACGCGCATGACAACAGCGTCACAACAACCGGACAACCGTTGCTTATATTTTGCTTCGCTTAACAACGAATTGTCAAATTTACATAACGCACCGATCGATCGATCGATACTTGTGCATTTTGATAAAGGCGCTATATAAGTGAATAGCTTGGATTCTCTTTAACTCTGCCGAAGCAAGGATCGCGGTCTCTACACTTGTAAAAATTAATGTCTGGAAACAACAGAATAATTGTACCCAGACTGCTCATATGCACATTTGTCTGGTGGTAAAGGTCACATCAATGACTGGCGACTTTGCTGCCAAACAAATTATAGGATAAAATGAAGAGCAGTCCCTTAATCTGACCAGAGAGGCAGCTATGGGAATGAAGTGTTAGCGACTTCATTTTCTTTGCCTCGGCATATGATGGTGGGTGGCCATCCATTTCGCTCGCTGCAACTGACAGTGTACTCATTTATAACTGAGTTCGCTGGAGGGGGGACAAGTGGAGCCGCGACATCGTAACAAATATCTGCCCTGGCACGGATTTGAACCCATGACCTATCGGCAGACGATTCAGCAAGCTAACCACTAGAATACCGACTTTTAGAAATGCTCGTGCAAAATTGTCTTGAGATTTAATGTTCTTGGCACGAGACAATTATCTCTGTTGTGAACGAATGTCTACAATTAGGAGACATCACTTTCAGGATTGGAAAAATTACCACAGAAATTTGAAAGTAAGTAAGTAAGTAAGCAGCATTTACAGTATTTGCATCTGACATGATCATATATGACTGTTCTTTATATACAAAGTAAAGTATTCTATATCCCACAAGTGAGACGTATAGGGGAAACGCTCATTTCCTTTTCATGGCCCTTGAGCCGGAAATGGACAAATCCCAAGGTCCTGGACATGGGGCCAGTGCATCGCAGGACTTGCCGTTTACTTCAAAGCTTACGCCATTACCAGATTGTAATGTAATGTAATTGAAAATTTATAAAGCGTCACTTCAAGATAGACTTCTCAGAGGCGCTCCCGGCCCGACAACCCAGAAGCACTGGGAAATAGGAAGGTCTTCAAGCGCTTGCGGAAAAGAGGGGGAGACAGACTAAGAACTGGTGTAGGTAATTATAAACTGCTTGGTGACAGAGCACGGTGTGCGCAAACAACTTGCCCGGGGTCCTTACACGGAATCGAACCCGCAACTGCATGACCATTGACCAAACGCGTTACCGATAGACCAACGTATCGCTGTTGTCCTTCCCTATATAGTCGACCGAATGAGTAAATTCATTTATTGGCCTCCAACTGACCTCCATTGTCTTTGCTTGACCGGCTAAACGGAATTTTCTTATCTCTTGTATGCGTAGCTGCTGAAGATGCTCTATCTTGAAAATATGCAGTCGATAGCTTTGTTCTTTGTCCTCTTTGTCCCTCTGTCCCTCTTTGTCCTTTGCATCAGCGGGTTCTGTCCTCGGTGACCATGCATGGCTGACCAAACACGGTCCCTTGCCTCATTCAACGCTGCGTCTAATCTTGGTCTCTGATGGATTGAACGATAACACGTCTTGGCACCAAAGCAAACAACCCCTGTAAAAGAACTTATTTATATATATATACATATACATTACATATATATATATCTAGAAGAATCAGTTATAAGTGTATATATATATCGGCACAGCTAAGCCTCTACGAGTAGTCATAAGCAATGCAGATGATATATATATTTATATTATGTATGTGTTATATGTATATATGTATATATATATGTTCATATATATATACATAGCTGTCGCATCGAAGTCTACTTGTATTAGATTGACGCGTCGCAGAGAGTAGGGATAAAGATAAGACGGGAGGGAGTAATAAGGGATTGGTCGGGAGAATCCAGGGATAAATAGAGGGGGAACTGAAGGCATGGGGAAGAGGAAACAGGTCCAGAGAGACGAGCATAGAATGCGGGAGAAGAAGGAAGGAAGAAAGAAAGGAAGGAAGGAAGGAGAAAAGAAAGGAAGAAAGGAAGGAAGGAGAAAGGGAGGGAGGGAAGGAGGGAAGGCAGGAGGGAGGGAGGGTAGAACCGGTTCGCATAGATTGGCGCGTCTTTTATTCCGGAGCTAATTGAAACAGCGCCTTGCGTTGGCGGTTTATCGAAGGATCGAATCGATATTTGGCTCTTGTGGCGTCTATGGGGATAGATTGGCGACGGCCGACGACGATGGGGCAAGGGGAGAGGGAAGGGCGGGCGAGCAGGGCTCTCGGTCGGTCAGTGGGTCGGTCGGCCCTTGTGTCCGGATAATACCGTGTATAGATTCTAAAAGCCTGATTTCATGCGACGCCCGTCCGGGATTAATGAAGATCTCATCCCAAGTCTCGTCCGTCGGCGAGACTTTCTCGCCGTCTCTCAATCCTCCCGCCTACTCCTCGTCATTCTCCTTCTCTTCCTCCACTATTGCTCCTCCACTCTCGTCTCCCTACTCTTCTCCTCGTCCTCCACTTCCTCTCAGACTTCTACGTCTTATTCTTCCAGTGCTCTTTGTTCTCCCCTTCTCTCCAGTCCTCCTCCTTCCTCTTATCTCTCTCTCCTCTCCAACCCCAAACACCATCCCCCTTAGCTGCCGCGCTGTCTCCCCGTCTGACTTTTGGATCTTCATCTGGAACCGAACCCTTTTGCCTACCGGTTTTGTTTTGACTGAGCGCCTGTGAGTAAGCTGTTCCCCGCGACGTGGCTATCGGTGGGCGCTATAGAAATTTTGGAATTACGATTACGATTACTCCTCTACTTTTTCTCGTGCTCCTAAACTCTCTACACTGATTACTTCTCCTGCATGAGTGACGATATTTGGGGAATTATGGTTAATAAAGCCGGGAAGAATTCATCTGAAACCTATAGGGACTAAGAAAATGTTCGACATTCAATAAACAAAAGCAAGTTATAAGAGCCCGTCCAATATTTTTCTTCGCAAGGTACTCTCCTTTTTTCTTTTTTTCTTCTTTTTTTCTTTTCCTTTGAACTAAATAAATATTATATTTCTTTTCCTTTGAACTAAATTAATACTATATTTCTTTTCCTTTGAACTAAATGAATATTATATTTCTTTTCCTTTGAACTACATGAATACTATATTTCTTTTCCTTTGAACTAAATGAATACTATATTTCTTTTCCTTTGAACTACATGAATATTATATTTCGTTTCCTTTGAACTAAATGAATATTATAGTTTCTCTTCTTTTAATTATAGTTTCTCTTCCACTGAGCTAAAAAATATGTTTTTTCTTCTTTTTCTTTGACCTCCTCCTTCGCGAAATCGATTATCCATGCGACCGACTGGGCCCTGGGGTTAAGGGATCAACCTTCTGTCTGGATCAAAGACGCCAGAGGGACCTGAGATAGATACCCAGACATCTCTCCATTCATTCCTGCTATTCACCCCTTCTATTCACACTCGTCGTCTTTACATCTCACCCGTACAGTACAATACAATAAAATCCAATACGACACGAGTTCTTTGTCTTTTTTGCCTCTGTTGCAAACGCTTGAAAAGCATTTGTTCGATCGTGGTGTTGTATCTCTCGACCTTTGAACTCTTCTTCTTCTCCTTGTCTCTCTTCTCGCTTCTATTTCAAACACCATCCACCGTAGCCGTCCGTCTGTCTGACTGCCTGACTCCTGGATCTTGACATGGAACCGAACCCTTTTGCCTATCGATTTTGTTTTGACTCAGCGCCTGTGAATAAACTGGTTCCGCGACTTAGCTTTCGTTGGGCGCTGTAGAAATCTCGAGATTAAGATTATGATAAACGAATATTGTATTTTGTCTTCCTTTGATCTAATAAACCCTAAGCGTAGCCTGTAAGTCTTACAATAATAGTTCTGGTTCGCCTGTGATGAGTTTATCTTTAAAAGACGCTACATAAGTTAGTGATTACATTACAAGAAATAACAATTTCAATGCAGTACAGTGTTATATTTCTATATAGGACACCACTTGTACCTATATACATTCAGCAGCTGTGACAATTGGTCCCCTGCACGGCAGCAACCTTCCCACAATGAGCAAGGTCGATGACATACGGTCGCTACAGAATATAAGCTTGCATTTACATTTACTAACATCCGCACCTAAAAAGAAACAATCACTTATTTATTTATCATTTTGATTCTACTAATTGCATAATTTATGCATATTTCATATGTCTCTGTGAAAACTATAGACTGCTTTGTCTATATCTTTTGTTGAGCTGAGTTTCCTACATTATTGTGAATGTTTTGGCAACAAAGTCTGCCGAGCCATCTACACAAATTGTTGCAAAGAAATCTACACGTTGCCGATGAGCCAGACTTCAACATTAGGTATTGCCCCTAAGTCCACACTTTTAGACCAATTCTCTACACTATTTCTTAGGCAGTACTTTAAGGTGAACGCTTTTAAAGATGAATATTTAAAAATATTAATTTTTACAAGAAGAGGTAAGTATTTTACATTGTTTTAGTTATATTAAGATAGTATGCATTATTTGATGTTGTTTTCGAAGTCTTTTGAACTAAATGAATATTATAGTTTCTCTTCCTTTGAAATAAATTAATATTATAATTTCTCTTCTTGGAATTAAATGGATATAATAGCTTCTCTTCCTTTGATTATAGTTTCTCTTTCTTTGAATTAACTGAATATTGTAGTTTCTCTTCCTTTGAAGTAAGTGAATATGATAGTTTCTCTTCCTTTGAACTAAAAAATATATTTTCTCTTCTTTTGAACTAAAGAAATTCTACAACTTTTTACAGTTGAACTGATTCCAAATTGTATTCTTCGTGTAAATAAACCCCGGTAGTCTAACAAGAACGTTGCAGACTAATGCACCCTAAGCCAGTAAGCCTTACAATAAGTCCTTTTCTTAAACCTCGTGGTTAAGAAGAACAAAGTCAGCTGTTCTTGGAAACACAGCTGTATGTAATGAAGCCATCATCCATAGTTAATGCGAGAGATAGAAACGTGCGCCCGACTTCTGTCCAATTCCTATTTCCTTAGCGCGACGCAGCGTTATTTAGATAAAAGGCGGCTTGTGATGTGTTGCCGGAAGCTGTTACCCTTATCCACCGAACGCCGGCCTTCTTTTGATCTGCCTTAATTCTGCCGTCCTTCAAGTAACCGTCATATATACATAGGATATTGCTACTCTAGTGATCTTGCGTTCATTATACAATAGTTATTTTCATCTTATATATGTGCTTAGGCTTTTTTATATTCCATAAATCACTATAATATTGAATATACAAAAAGAATTAGCTTTGTTTTTATATGAATTGATATACATGTACACAAAATGAGATGTTTGAGGTGATGATGATCATTATTATTATTAATATTATTAATAATATTATTATTATTATTATGATAATGAATTACAAGGTGTAACTGTAGCACAACAAATAAATTCTTTATCACACATGCATGCGACTCCAATTTCTTAATCGAGCTACATGTTAATAACGGCGTGTTAGATTTCTTAGATGTCGTACCAGATTTCAAATTGGTTTATTAACCTGTTTCTGCGGCAATAAACTTCTGTCTTCACCATTTGATGCCTAGTTCCTCCAAGGTGGGGCTGGTCACGGTTATTACACCGGAATATCATATGAATATTGATATGAGGGAGTATGTACTAATATAAAATTGTTTCTACCCAATGCTCCAGGCGACAATTGTGGAAATTTCCCGCCGCCTCAACAATATATTGTCTTTCCAATTCTCTCAGCTTAAATTCAACCCACCCTAGCCTCCTCTTCCCCTCTCTGGTCCCCTGCTCTGGTCTCCTGGCAACCGGACTTGGTTTTGACATGGCATCTTTGGACAACCCCACAGACTTGACGCAGCGATCGTGAATAAGCTGGTGCCATGCATGCGCTTAACTTACAAAGTTTAGAAATTTCGAGTTTACGATTACGATTATCGGACTGGAAAATACAATTAAACAATTATCTGTTAAATTAGTAAAATCACTGCAATGAGTAAATATTAAAGACTCGACTTTTCTGTGAACTTTAAAACTTGGTAGTTAAGTTTTTCAATTTCTTGAGATATATTAATTCACATAAAATTTAATTGACATAAATGGTTTGGTCTCCTTACGCTTTATGTCGATTTGGCACCGTCAGTTAAGGAATAATTTCGAGAAAAATAGTGCACGCATATTTATGAATGGAAATTTAAGAATCAGAAATAATTCCGTGAATAAAAATGAATGGACGCACAAATGAAAATGTGAATTCTATTTAAATTTCACAATCAGATGCAAATAAGACTGGAATTCATTCACGATGAAATGTGTGGATGAAAAGTTCATGCATATGTAATTATTGGAAATTAGAATTCCATGAAAATTTGAGAATCAAATTCACTTCAGTTGTATATGAATGACACATAGTGTTGAAAATACGATTTAGAATGAATGCATCAAGAGTAATTCGGTGAATAAATGATGTACAAACATACAATTGAAAGTACGAATTCAAATGAATGAATCAGAAGTAAATCAGTGAATAAAGGATCCATGCATTCGCAACTGAAAATACGAATGGAAATTCGTGAATCGTTGTTTGGTAGTTTGGCTTTGTTTGGCGCATTTTGTTTAAATGGCAGATGGCGCCAGTATGAACTCACACGCCCTCTGTCACCCCACCCCATCACGTTTCCCTTCACCCTGCTGCCGGGGGCGATGAGGATCATGCTGCCAGACCCCGCCCCCGGCTGCAGTCGCCCCTGGTGAGGCCATGAGCCTGGGCGACGTGACCATCTGCCCCTCCTATAGTCCGCCCTCACATCTACCTCACTACCACCCCTTGGTCAAGCGATAGAAATCCAGGAAACTAGAAGATCCAGGGTTACTCCTTGGGCAGTCATCGTCTAACTATATAATTACGTGGGTATTGTTAAGGAAACAACTATTATTGTCTTACTTGTCACCTCTTTCTTTCACCTATCGACGTCATCATCATCGTCACAATTTCTTTATCGTCGTCTTGATGATGATGTTGATGATGATGATGATGTTGACGATGATGAGGAGGAGGATAAAGATTATTATTATTGTTGTTGTTGTTGGTTTTCTTATTACTATTGTAATTATTATTATTATTATTATTATTATTATTATTATTATTATTATTATTATTATTACTACTACTACTAATACTACTACTATTACTATTATTATTATTATTATTATTATTATTATTATTATTATTATTATTATTATTATTATAAAACTTCTATATTTGCCGATTTCAACTATCCAAAAAGGTTGTAGATATATAATAACATCGCAGTGAAGTAAACTAAAGTTCAACAAAATATCGACTCTGTCCATGATTAACAGTTGCATAACCTATTGTTTGTTCTCCGTTAATGGGACCTATATATTGTCACCTATAGGCTTGGACTGCCATCTGTCTCCTAATTGTTCCAAACGGAGGTGCCCAAAACGGGGGTGAGTTTCCTATTTTAAAGGCAACTGATAGACCCTGGAGAAGATGAATCCACTCCTTTTTTCCCATCGGTTGATGTCTTGTGCATTAGGCACTGGCGCATTAGAAGTTTCTAAGTACTATTATTTTAGGAGCCACGTATACGGACCGTGCTGGCCCGAGATTCAAATCTCTGAAAAAAGCCACGACCGGGACGCGAACCGGCATCCTCACGCTCAGAGGTCCCTTGACGGACGCGTTAACCAATGTAACCTACCACTCCAGCTGTGGAATCAGGCCTTTCCTTGCTGGCTAACAGTGGCTATGGCTCAAAGGAATCTGTTTTCGGGGAATTGCAGCTCAAGTTGCACAATGCTGTCGTGTTGGATTTATTTATTCGTATCTGCAAAAAGGGGAGATATTTTTCATGGGCGCCTTTTTGCTCCCCCAAATTGTGTCGCCTTATAGCTGGACACCTAATTTATCTAGTCATCATCGTCATTATCATCATCATCATCTCATCGTCCGCGTCGCTTTAACACGATTTGATCATTATCATTAACATCATTATCATTAACATCATTATCATTAACATCATTATCATTAACGTCATTATCATTAACATCATTATCATTAACATCATTATCATTAACATCATTATCATTAACATCATTATCATTAACATTTTCATCAACATCGTCATCGTCACCTGTGACTCTGATTCAAATCTGGTGTCTGGAACGTTAATCTCTTTTAACTCATTCATTCATCATCTTTGTGGTCATCAACATCATCACTATGTTGCGGAGGAACACATGCTTTGTCTTTCTATTTTTAGCTTATTTATCTATTGATAAGTTTGTTTCAGCCACATTTTCAGAGCTACTCTAAACTTACGACTTCTGTAGCTCCGTTATCAGAGTGACTACCGCAGATCTAGTTAATATGGGCTTAATGGCAGGTATGTTCTGTCTAACCGAACACTTTTGCCTATCGATTCTGTTTTGACTGAGCGCATGTGAATAAGCTGGTCCCCGCGACGTGGCTTTCGTTGGGCGCTGTAGAAATTTCGGAATTACGATTACGATTACGATACTATTAAGTGCCTGTTAATGTGGATATGCGTGTGTGTGGACATGTATGTGAGCGTATTTGTCACTGTGCCTGCCGGTGTGG